>BJBW01004970.1:150064-162316 GCA_004320125.1 Scolopax mira
AAAAATTTCAGTGATATTCAGTGATATTCAGTGAAAAATTTTAACTTTTTCTCCTCTGTGCTTTGTCCTTGTCTCTTCTGCTTCCAGACAGGCATTAAAAAGGATGGTCATGTCCCAGATTTGAAGTGAAAGGAAACAAGAATCTGTCAGTGACATTTTTTCAGAAGAGCTGACGCTCAAGTAATGAAAACAACATTCACCCAGCTGAGGGACAGCAGAACAGCAATATTTATTCTTGATTCCTAGCATGTGATCTTAAATTCTCTGTGCTCAGCTTTCTGATTTCTCTGTGCTTCAGTTTTCAGCTTTGCAAATACAGACTGCAGCAGCTGAATGCACAGGTAGCCTGCAAGCTTCAGGTAAAATTTTTGTCTGAAAGGTATTATCAATCTTCAAGAACTGAGTACCATTAAGAAGGGAGGATATGGTGTATCAGAAACAGACCTTGCTTGGATCTAGATCTTCTCTGATTGGGTTCCAAGTTTTGAGACTGGGCTGCTAGATGACCTCATCTATGACTAATGTGGACTACTTTATTGGACTTGTTAGTAGCATTGCATGCACATTATAACCAAGAAACTCTGGGTTATCACTGATGCTTGCAGCTGCCATGGCAACAGAGTTGGTAGGCATGTCTCAAAGAGCCTTTTTTTTAAGGCCTCCTTGAAATCACGAGGTATTTATCATCCAGCATGCACAAACAGGTTTAGTTACAAAAACAGTCTGCCTACAAAATGACAGACACTGTCTCCCTCTAATTTCCCCACAGATCATATTTTTTTATTTCTATGTTCATGCTACTACATTTAACAAGGTTTTCATTAAAGCCCATGTTTTTATGGCATATAACTAAGCTAGGTTTTCAGGACTTTCCAGTGTTCAGGTTTTAGCTTTATAATTCTCCTTGATGTTACTGGGAGTTGCCCAGAGCAATTTTCCTTGAAGACTTTTGAAAATTTAAACCTCTTTGTCTTTGTCTAGGAACAGTGGAAAAAAGGTAAGTTAAATCAGTGGAAAAATAAAAGTTTGCTGTTTTCATATGAGCATAGATCTACTGAGGATCCATCCACAGAAAGTCATTATTTTGATTCTGATAGCTCTCATATTTTACTTCAAGAAACATTTGATATTTGTTCCTTGTTCCCTTCTAATGTCCCTGGAATAACCACTGTTTTTTATATCTTTTTCAGGTGGCACCTCTGTAGATGTGCTCACCAAAGCAAAGGGACTATTTAAACTTAAAGTAAACCACACAATAAGAGCTGTACAGACTGTGCAATACACAATCTCCATCTAGCAGTCCCAGAGCCCTTCAAAAACATGAAAGCTTTGAGACAGACAGTAACAAAGAAATGCGAATTCTTGTTTGCCCTTCATTGACAGAGAATGGAGGCACTGACAGGTTAAGCCATATTAACTGACAGTTACCGAATAAGCCAATATCCAACTCTGCCACTGGCCTGAGATTCCCCTTGAACCCACTCCTTGGGATTAATCACAGGATTATCTTTCTTTCCTTCTTAAATATGCATTTGAAGGACTGGATAGGGACAGCATGGAGCATTCCACCTGAAATCTGGTCCAAATTTTTAGAAGACTAAATTATATCTGCATGCTTTAGGAAGAGATAGGAAACCTGAAATTTATTATCCTTTATTTGTGTTCTACTGCATTTTCAAGATCAGGGCTCCATTCTGCTAAGTGATCACTTGCAAATCAATTGCAGACACCTTTGAGGGAAAAGATGACACATATTTTCTAGAAATGGCACAGCAGAGATGGAAAGCCTGGCTTTCTGCACAGTTCTGAAACTTCCACCAGTATTAAATCCTTAGCGGTAAATCAGTTCCAGGAAGCATGCTTTTTAAAACTGAGTCTGGGTATCTTCAAGGACTGAGGATTCTCCTTAAAGAAGTTTTGTATTTTTCATGAAAATAGTCTTTCCTCAAGAACAGAATTGGGTTACCGAGTTATAGAGTCCAAAACAGTCAGGCCACATAGTAAACTGATAACTTTCTATGTCTGAGCCTCTTCCTTCACTCCTGCATCCCTCCATTCCCCCTGCACCTTACCTGCTTGACCTCTAAGGGCTGGTGGGATCACAGTCGAGCTGGTATGGGTATAGGACATCCTTTACAATGAATTCAAAAAGACTGATGAATGATGAAGTTGCTTAAAGTCTTGTTTATGTGTGAAACAATAAAGTTACACTCTGGACTGCCTACACAGTATTGTCAGGAAAACACTTGGCTGCCTCCCTGACATGGTATGGCTGCCTAAGATGCACTTTTAAGGTAGGCATTAATTTGTTACTGTAGTGATTTGCATTGAAGTTTTTGAGTCTGATTCTCCTCAGGTTTGATTTGGTGTTGCCTCTTGAAGGCAGTGAGGCGCACACAGTCTGTAACAGCTGAGGACCTGTCCCTTTATTTGTAGATGAGTGCTTTTGCGAAGCAACTTGTTTTTCCATCCTGTTAAAATTGACAACGTTACATGAAGCATGTGGAGTAAGAGTTCCTAAATATTTTTCCAATAGAGCAAAAGTACAAAAGCACAAAAGTGGTACTACTTCTCACAAAGCAATCTTCTGCTTATCAGGAAAGGAGGAAAAAGGCAAAACAGAACCATGAAAAATGAATTCATTCCTTTTGGACAAAATTAAAATTGACAAACACCAGACAAAATGCACAATCTTACTGTCGTCCATCCTCCATCCTTAGCTTTGTTATACCTGGTTTGGACCTATGAAAACCTATGGATTTCCTATGAAAACACTGCCTGGGAAAGAGACTGGCAGCCAACAGTGAGAGTGGCAGCCCATCATCCAGACAGCATTTGCTGATGGATCTAGCACTATGTCTATGTGTGCCAAGGTTAGCTGCCTCTGGCCCTTGGCAAAGTTAAGTGAAAAATGTGACATAGTCTACTGTGAGGGTACTGTAATAAGAAATAATATAAAAATTACAAGGGGAATGTAATAAGATGATGTACCTGAAAGCAGGCTTAAATGTATTTGCTGCTTATGGAATGACTTTTTTTACAAGGAGGAATTGTTGAGGATATTGCCTTTGTCTTACATGTGGATATCTTTGCTTATGTTCCTTACATTAAACTTTTTTTAACCTTTTTATCAAGTTGTTATACATCTGTAAGGTTGGGATAGTTTAAAGGCATTGTACCTTCCACATTCAGCCTCTGTATATATCAGCAAGGAACAAAATACAGTCATGGAGAATAGCTCAGCATTCTCAAAGATCCCTCTGATGCCTACTTCTCTTCCTCATGCCTTATAGATTGATAAGACATAGCCCAAGATTCCTGAAACTCAATATCTTAGTGGTTTTCCTCCTAAAGGAGGCAAGTGATTTGGAATCTTTCCTAGTGCTCTGCAGCAACCAGAATGGGTGAGAAAACAGTGAGAAAGAGAGACAGAACTTGCCCATGAGTTTGGTTCCCTCTTCTGAAGCAGAGTTTGGAAACTATTTTACCTACAAATAGTGCTGCTTCACAGGAACAATAGTGTGAGCTACGGGGCAGCAAAGGTGGGTTTTTCTCCCACCAGAACAGTGGATCATGTGCTTTCTTACAAGACCAATTCACCAATTCTACCTTCAATATTAAAAATCAGTGAGACTTGGCTGGTGTCAGTGAAGATATCAGAAGTCCCAGCAGAGTTATTTTAATAACAATTTAATGGAGTCACCTAATCAATCCCATCCTACCCTTTATACCACATCATGTGACACCACAGCTTCTGCCTTCTGTTAAAGCAGAGCAGGGACTGACTGTTTCTGTCTCCTACAAGACACAAGGAAATATATTTAAAGAATTCTGAGGAGAAGCTGGTCCCAGTGAGGATCTTAACCTCCGAAGGGGAAATTCATACTTGTGTCTACTTATTCTGAAGTGAAAACCTGCTCTGAATATTTGATCTGATGAAGGATCTGATCACGTGGAGCTCCTTATGGACCAGAACCCAGAATCTGAAATTACCCCATGTAACCTTAGGCATGTACGTAAGGCTTAAAATTCCTTTAAAATCACTGGAAAGAAAAAGTATGCCCAAAAGGTTATTCAGGTTATAAATGAAGTATATTACTCCCTGGAAAGGCCACTGTCTTCTGATTTATGAATGATGTTATATGTCTGCAGCCCAAATACTGTCCTACCCTTGCTTTTGCTGGGAAGAAATTCACCTCCAAGATTCCACAGCAAACACTGTTTCTCTCTTTGTTTTACCTGCGTGCATTGGTAAGATTGGGGTACTCAGTGCTCCTTATTCTTCCATGCATTATGACAACATTTAGCTAAGTAACTAACTGTACTGGGTTTGTGTGGCAAGGTTTTGGTAGCAAGGGCCTACAGAGGTGGCTTTAGTGAGAAGCTGCTAGAAGCTTCCTCCATGTCCAACAGAGCCAATACCAGCCAGCTCCAAGATCCTTGCCACTGGTCAAGGATGAGCCCATCAATGATGGTGGTAGCACCTCTGTGACAATAAATTTATGAAGAGGAAAAAACTGCTGCACAGCAGCAGCCAGAGAGATGAGCAAGAATATGTGAGAGAAACAACTCTGCAGGCATGGAAGCCAATGAAGAAAGAGATGGAGAAGATGCTCCAGCTGCCGAAGCAGAGATTTTCCTGCTGTCCCTGGAGAAGACCACGGTGAGGCAGGCTGTCTCCCTGCAGCCTATGGAGGTTAATGGTAGAGTAGATATCTACTTGCAGCCCATTGAGGAACCCATATCAGTGCCCATGAATGCACCAGAAGGAGGCTGTGACCCCATGCTGGAACCCATGGAGAGAGGAGTCCACATTGGAGCAGGTTTTCTGGCAAGACTTGTGACCCTGTGGAGGAACCACACTGGAGCAGGCTGTTCCTGGAGGGCTGCACCCTGTGGAAGGGACCCATGCTGGAGCAGTTTGTGAAGAATTTCAGACCATGGGAAGGACCCACATTGGAGACATATGTGGAGGACTGTCTTGTGTGGGAAGCAGCTCCCATGCTGGAGCAGCAGAAGAGTGTGAGGAGGGAGTAGCAGAGGAAACGTGTGATAAACTGTCCACAACTCCCATTCCACATCACCCTGTGCTGCTCGGAAGGAGGGAGGAGGTAGAAAAAATTGGGAGTGAAATTGAGCACAAAAAGAAGGGAGGGGTGAAAGGTAGGTGTTTTAAGAGTTAGTTTTATTGTTTGTTACTCTGATTTGATTGGAAATAAATTAAATTAATTTCCCTGAGTGAAGTCTGTTTTGCCTGTGATGGTAATCGGTCAATGATTTTTCTGTCCTTATTTTGACCCACAAGCCTTTTGTTTTCTCTCCCCTGTCCAGCTGGGGAGGGGGAGTGATAGAACAGCTTAGTGAGCACGTGGTACCTGTCCCTGGTCAACCCACCACGCTAATGCAGGCACAACACACAATCTTGGGGGAGCATTATGCCAAAGCAAACATCAATATAGAAAAAATTACAGTGAGTGCTACTTGAGGTACAATTTCTGCCTCTGAGATGGTCTTATCTTGTATTATTGCCTTTGCTGCTTCATACAGAGGTTTCCAGTTGCATTATTAAGAGGATAGGTAATGCACTTGTAACACAGATGGAGCAACATGGAGAGCCTGGCTGCCTTGGCTGCAGTTACAGGAGGAATCTGTCTTGGAGTAGGAAGCAGAGGTAAGATTCCCTAATCCTTGTCATTTGTTCAGTCTGGCTGAGGGAACTGGTTTATGTTGGCTTATACTGCTGGCTTATGTTTTCTCCTTTGGATGTCTTCTGTTAACTTCTGTTAAAGAATAGGTTAATTAAGCTGACGTTCTCTTGTGTAGGATACGTTCTTCACACATACAAAAGCAAAGAACTGATGCAATGAAGTTGCTGTTTGCCTTCACATTGACACTACCTATAATTAAAATTAAATGCATCTGCTTTATACCCAACAAATCAGAATCTTACTGTGTTTTATTTATTTTTCTCGCCTGCTTTGAAAGTCTTTTGTTATTTTTTTTTTAAGTGATGTGTAGGTATTTTGATAATGGAACACTTTAAGTACTTTGAAAAGGTTGTCTATAACTTGAAACATTGGTTTTAAAAGCCTAAAGCACTGACCATAACATATAACTATGTTTTGTGTGGTTTCTTTTTCTGCTACGTCCCATTTCTCTGAGGTGAGTAACACTGGTCCTGAATTGACTAGCAGCATGACAGAAATGATGGAAACAAGATAGCTTCCAAGCTGTGGTTTCAGCACAGCAGTGCTTGGCACAGAGCATGGCATGAGTAAGGGGTGAGTATCCCGCTGCCTTTCCACCCTCCCTTGCCCAGTCCTGAGCCCAGAGCTGGTCTGGCTCAATGCGGAATTGGAGGCTGCTTTAATTTCTGTTGATTGACAGTTGCCCTTGGGGCTGCCAAACACGCAGGGGGCTGCAGGCCTACTCCATTCCCGTGCTTAATGTGCATATTTCACTTAAAGCAATCTGCTCTGGCAGAGGTATAAGGTTGCCGTTATGCTGGCACTGTGAAACTCATCAACTTCCTGGGACAGCAGACCTCCTTGGCCCATAGGTATGCCATCCATGTATCATCTCTAGATAAAGACTCTCTCCTTTCCAATGTAAATTGATTTGTGCCTGGTTTTTCCTGTTTTTCTGACTTAGAAAGCAACTACGCTGCCAAGACAGAAGTGGCCAAGTCAGCATGACAATGTTTGAAAACACAACAGTCAGCCTGGCCCTGCCTCTCAAGCCCTTGAGATACAGTAAAAGAAGCAGAGCATGGATTATCAGCATCCTAAGGAAGTGGCAGTCAGGTGAGGTTTGGAGGGAGGGAGACAGGCCCTCACCAATTCCCTTACCTCTGATTTATGACACCTTTGAAAGCCACGTGTAAGGAGCACCAGTAAGTGAATTATTCCATATGGCCTGACTAGTGGAGGGAGTCTCTCTGCCTCTACAGGGCAGGATTTACAGCTCCTGCCATTCAAAACTAACAGTCCCAGGCAAATCTAGGACAGAGCCTGCAAGCCTCTCTGCTGAACAACTAGCTCCCTAGGCCCTGGATCAGCACATGCCCCCTAGCCTCTGCAAGCCTGAACAGCCCCTCAGGGTTACCCTGTGCCCCAGCTCCTGCCCTTGCAAGTTTGCTCTTTTCCTCCACTCCTGCAGCGTAGCAGACTGCAATGGATGGTTTCCCTCCTTCTATCTCAGGCGCATGTGAGTTGTGGAGCCAAAATTGCACTACCAGACAGAAGAAAAAGATATTAAATCACATTCTTCTTACAATGTGTCACAGTTACGTCTAGAATGATATGCTGCAGAGCACTTGAGCCCACGCTCCTTTTTTTAAAGTATGTTAAACTGCGCCACGTCATGTAGTTTATTGCACACTCAGCATGTCTACCCAGAAGTGATTTTCTAGTGCTAGCAACAATTTCTTACCTGCTTGTCAGGCACAGGGCTTTACTACACCCAATGAATCAATGTTGTTACCAGTGAGAAGCAGGCAGGAAGCCTCCATGGCTGTTGGAGCGTTCCCAGGCAGCTCAAACCATTAGCTCTAAAGACTTTCTGACTACATTTGTATAAAGTGATTTCTTCCCTGTTATTTATCCTTGGGTTATTTTTTGTATTTCAGTCCTAGATATTAATGACTTCCTACAAATACCTATAAATGCTTTCCATGCCCTGGGAGCAACTCAGGATGCTTGAGGACCGCAAGCTTCCATTATTCTGGTTGTCCTCAATGGATTTAACTGGTCAGTGTTATAAAAGTGAATGAGAAGTTTTAGTGTAAATACAAGATTTTGGATGCACACATCCTTGGCATTCAATGGGAGAAAACAGCTGTAAAGCTGTGAAAAAGTACTAGTGTTCAGACCTCTCATAAACTGCAGAAGCAACGCTGAAAGAGAGGGGGGCATTTCAGAACCAAAAAGAGATACAAGGAAATGAGAAGGAAGATTTGAGGAAGAGAGGACTGATGTGTTCTACACATAGTTCCCACCACACATGCAGGAAGTTAAGGCAAAAAGAATTATCTTTTCTCCCCACACTTGTCCTACAGCTTTCTGTGTCCTTGATTGTGGTTTCTGCTTGATAGTGGGAAAAAAACAATAGAGCTACAGTTTCATTGTAAAGTGTATCAAGAAAAAAGACATCAGAAAGTAACAAAGTTAAATAGATGTCAAGTATGTGATAAATCACGGTATGACACTGGCCAACACTACATCTGGCCTAAAGGACTCATAGCTCGGATACAGAAAGAACACAGTACTGATATGTTTAATGACCATCTCATCAGCAGCACGATGGTGAAGAAGAGAGTTAAACTGCTTTTTCAGAGGGGCTGACTTACATGATGCATTCATGAGATGATGTGATCTGACAAGTCAGGGAGTGCTTCACCCCTCTTTAGCAGTGGAGACTTTCTTTCTGCTTCTCAGCAGAGACAGCACTGATCTGGTGAGCTCAGAATAATCCTGTGGGTGAGAGCTGTTTCACTCTCATACTCAGCATCTGTCTAAGATGTGTCTGTCCCAGACACCATTTGGGATAGAAAACCGTTTTCACTCAGGCTGGAACCCAGTATGGTCAGAAACACCCTGGGCTAGAAAAGGGAAAGAAGAGGAACAAAACAGGTCACAATGTGAAGATTCGTAGAGGTAAACTGTCAGCACACACCGAAATGTTATAGAATGTAAATCTAACCTGCAGTGTTGCAGGGCACAGCATTACCTGGTTCAGGATCAGCGTCAGGCAGCCCTGACTAGTACGTATAGGTCATAGCTAGCTAGAGGTGGTGAACTGGCACATTAAATGAATAATACACAATCCCTTTTCCACCCTGAATACCTCTTCTATAGAAGGAGGCTAGGTGGAGCACAATTAGGGGAGAGACCCTCTTCTCCCCACACACTTTGGATATGTGGGTTGGGTTAACTGGAAAACCTGTACAGTTCAAGCTCCACCTGTTACTAAGAGGTTGGTGATAATGGATGAAAATTGGACCTGAATGCAAATAATTTAGGTGGCAGAATACCTCTTAACGGGTTTGTCCCGAGACACTGAAGTTTGTTCAGAAAGGAAAGTCTGCCATTTCTTTTTCTTCAGCACATACCTACCAACCCAGAGCCCTGCAGATTCATTCCCTCTTTTAATTTGCACTCTTCTATGCCAATTCATGAAGAGTACATTACTAAAATGTAATACGAACAACTGTTTGAAAAAGTATAATCTCCAACTCTAATAGACAATTCTAGCTAAGCAACAAATATCATCTGGCAGACAGGACACATGAAACTACCATATGGTGAGGATCCATCTAGATAAAGCACTATGCTCCAAATTCTGCACTGGCCTGTGAAAAAACATCTTCCTGTCCCGAGGATAAGCAGTACATCCCTATATGAAAGGAAACGTGGACCATAATACTTAGTTTGATTGTACAACTGTGAAATTGTGAACAACAAATAAATGGCATTTTAGCAATCCTTTTAATCTCTAAGGATTTCTTAAAATGCTTTTTGTTGTGCAGAGAGTTAACATGGATCTTCTGTGGAAAGAAGCAGGTGGAGTGTGAGTGTGTGTACACAAGCATATGCACATGGTACTCATAGGTTGGGGATTTGACAGCAATGGGGTCTATTTATGTGGGGACAAGGAAAATATGTTTTCTTTGCTCCCTTCAGGAGCAAATGAGCAGTGAGTGGGTGGGAGATGTAGGGAGCACGTCTGTCTCTAATCATCTATGTGCTGGGTGGCTGAGGGAGTATGCCGAGAGAGATGCTGCTGCTTCCACCGCCCATATGTGTCCTGCTGCATTTCTGAGGCAAAGTGTCCCTGGTGCATCTCCTGCCATTTTTCCTAGGCTGGGGCTGGGTAAAGTGCATGATCCAGACACGTACATAATCACAAGTATTGCAATGACACAGTCTCAAAAGCAGAAGTATGCAAAGAGTGAACAACCTGATATACTTTCTCTTGATTTGTTAGTAATCTTTTTTACCGCTGCACCTTAACAGACTACCGATTCCCCATCCTACACTCCCAAATCCACAACTCTCTTTCACTCCCAAATGGATAAATAATTTTTAAAAAAGAGTATGGAATTCAGGAGCACTGACAGGCTACTGATAGCTACCTCAGTGGGGAAACTGTCATATATTGCTTCATAGGGCCAGGGGGGTCTGAGTAGTTGGGAAGTACGCTGGTCCCATTGCTTGCAGCAATCTGAATACTTGAGACAGCAAAAGACCACCTGGAAAGAAGAGCATAGGCAAAAGCGAGCAATATAGCTGAATAAGCAAGGACAGGTAGGTAAAAATGCAGCGCAGGGAAACTCACAAGTGTCTGAATGTACAGAGAAAGAAAAATGAATTTTGCTTAGACAAATACGAACTTTTCAGCTAGAGTAATTCACATTGAAGGAAAAAGATCAAAGAAAACCAGTGAAATTAGTCAGCTGAATTTTAATATGCTACTGAGTAAAGACAAAGGAAACTCTTATAGATGACAGTAGAAACACTTTCTAGAGATCAAAGTTTAGCTAGAGATAAAAGACAAAACAACAAACTAACGTTTTGTAATTTCCTCCCCACCCCCGATAACATTCTCCATGCATTATTTATGAAGAGACCAGTAGGCCCTTTTTGGGGGAGAACATGTTAGATCCATTTTTGATGAGTGTTCTTAAATTTCAGAAAGCATTCCTGTTGCAGTGGTCCCTGGCATGTTTGCTATCAATTTCAATGGCATCAGGATTGGGTACATGGTAAATTTAACAAAGAAAATAAACCTGACACTTTTACTTCCTTATGGTATGTCCCAAATAGCTTATAAAACACAAATGCTTCCTCAGTCATTAGGGATGAACAGGTCCCCTGGCATCCTAAATAGAATGCAAAGTGTGGATCAAAATGGGTAATAAATTGAATTAATGTGTCAAAGACATAGGCTGATGTCAAACTGATGTTAAGGGACTGACTTATATTGAACTTCTCCTTGGAGACAGCAACACAGAGAAATGGTTAGTGCTTCATTTCTAGCACAGCTACTGAGCAGTCTGTTGCCATGCTACTGTATCTAGGTGGCATCTAACTGGTGCACGTAGAGGAAAATCCTGGTTCTCCCACAGTTGGTCCTTGCTGGGATGCTAGCAGGAGGCTTGGGTACATCAGCTGAGTTAGCTGTCTTCCTCCTGCTGTGAACTGGACCAGAGGAAAGTGAGGACAAGCCACACAGCAGTATCTCTCCTTCACCATGGCATACTCCTGTGATGACTACTTCATTCTCCTCACTATGGGAGAGAACGTGGAGCTGAGCTATGTGCTAGATGCCTTTTACATCTCTCTGTGCCTGAACTCTCATTTTCTGCAGAAGAACTGAATCCATTTAGCATATAAATGTGCCTCTGGGGAAACAAAATGGGGGGTGGGATTTGCCAGATGAAATTTGACAACAGCAAATTTAAAGGATGCTGGGAAATCTTTTGAAAAGGAAGGTATAAACAGCTGAAATGAAGGAAAACACATCAGGGAAACAAATTAGAAAGGTAGAAAACAAAAATAACCAAATGGTTAAGAAAATGTCCCTGTTGAGTTAGACAAAAGGAATGGAACCAGTCAATAGACTTCTCCATCTGAAGCTCATCCTTTTTCTCTGTATTTCCCTAAATCAGGAGAAACATTGTAGAAGTCCCAATGCTGGAGATATTCAAGGCCAGGGGCATATCTCCCTTGAGATATCTCTTTGCCTCAAATCTAGCTTCTCATTTCCCTTTATCTCTCTTGGTTCTGACATGTGCCTCCCTCTTCCAGCTTTGCCTCTGGAGATTATGAGAGCTCTGAAGATGAGTAATTCTTTGCAAATCTTCAAGTATTGATAGCTATTTTCTCCCATTGGATAGTAAAGATGTGTGCATCCAAAATCTTGTATTTACACTATGCACAATGAGAACCAGACCCATGTCCATAGTAAATTTTCAAACTTTCCAATCCAGAAAGTCTAAAACCCGCACTATCCATTTTTTCTCCCAACCAAACATGCATTTTTATGGCTTCAGCAGTTACTCTTCACACTGAGGCAGTAACACAAAATGCTGCAGATATTGAGCAACTCACAGACTAAGGTACACTTCCAGATGCTCACATACTTCCCAACCCTCAGTGTTTTATCACTGAATATCACTGAAATTTTTGGAGTTGGAAGGGACCGTAGAGATCATCTAGTCCAACTCCCCTGCCAATGCAGGACCACCCAGAG
>BJBW01004971.1:0-79961 GCA_004320125.1 Scolopax mira
GAGTATAAGAAGCTCCACCTAAACATGAGGAGGAACTTCTTTCCTGTGAGAGTGGTAGAGCCCTGGAACAGGCTGCCCAGAGAGGTGGTGGAGTCTCCTTCTCTGGAGACATTCAAAACCCGCCTGGACAAGTTCCTGTGCAACCTGCCCTAGGTAGACCTGCTCTGGTGGGGGGGTTGAACTAGATGATCTCCAGAGGTCCCTTCCAACCTCATATGATTCCATGATCTGTGAGACTTAGTGGGAACGCTATCTTTCCCACTGCACTACAGACCTCATCTTTTCTAAATGTATTCACTTCACTGTTTGGCATCAGGGATGTCCAAGCTTCAGTTCCAGTACATTGCTGTAGAGCTTTGGGAAGAACATACAGTGTTCCTGGAGGTCAATTATACGGCTGAGAATAATATTATTCAGGTATCTTTCAGCAGGGTTGTAAAGATTAATGAATTGATATTTATCTAGCACTTTGAAAACATAAAATACCACACAACTTCAGAGCATGTTGAACACTGCCAATGGAGTTCACTGGTCCTACTCTCCCGTGCAGAGGAGACATAAATGTTCATTTCTGGTTTTACTTTTACAGACTGAACCCTGTCAGTGCTTTGCAAATGCTGGTAGCATTATGCCCAGAGCAAACCACAGCAGGTCTCAAGGCGGGTCACTCAGAATATCGTTTCCAACCTAAGAGAACAAATCGAAAGGGCAATATTTAGATTCTCTTGCCAGCTTGCAAACATACTCGGTCTACGACAAGGCCAGGAAAATTTGAAACCAAGATCCCAATCAAGTAACTTTATCTTGACAAGAGATTACTCACCATCTGCTCAGTACTGTCTAGTACTGGGCAGGTCCCTTTTGTAAGGCCCAGAGATGCTGAGCTCATTCAGCCAAGGACCATGTCCTTTATTAGACCCGTTGTTCTTATAACATTGCACAGCTTCAGTGTCCCACACAATCTACTCACACAGCTTCATGCCATGACTGTGGCTACTTCTGCTCAAACTTTAAGCAAAAGCTGCCAGATTATGGGTAAACCAGCAATTTGCTGCCAGAAGCTGGTCTGGTGAGAGGAGAAGAGGTTAAAGCAAGAGCTGATACTTGCTTCTGGAAGTCATGAGGGTCTTTCTATGTGTATAAGTTTGCAAACACAGAGAGAGACATGTCAGATGGGGAGATGACAGCCTTATGATAAAGTGCAGTACAGCACGACAAATTATTGACCCACTTCTTAAAGAAACATTTCTCACACCAGTTTCACCTCCTCTTCCTCCAAGACATCCTTCCAGGATTTAACATTGCAAGCCACATTCAACATCTCCAGCTTTCCCTCCCTGTCTCATTGAAAATAAAAACCTTTCTTCAGGTTACACCTACAAACCCCCAGAACGTTGGTCCAGCCAAACAACACTGTTTCTGCCAGAGATGCTTTTGATATTGTGACAAACTCTCCTTACATTTAGACCTGGACCTCAGAAATACCTGGCTTAACAGGTACAGCTAGTCTTGTGAGGCTCCCCTGAGGAGATCACTTACCAGTAAACAACAAGCACATAGATACATCAGTCAAAACCAATACCACAGAAGCCTCAGAAAAATACAGAAAAGGACAACAGACTTGTAGCCCCACCAGCAGACCATAAACAGATCAAAGAATCACAAAAAATGTAAACACTAATGTGGTTAGCTGTTCTCCAGCCCACAGGAAACAGAACTGTGGCTCACAACCTAGACAGGTAAACCAAGGAAAAACAGATTTATTCCTTGTTTGAAATGTAAAGACAAAATTGGAAGAATGTGTTTTTATTTCATGACCATTTCAGATTTAAATTTGCAGAAAATTGGCTGATTCAGGATATGCAATCAAGTGCAGGAAGCAGAACAGTGACAGCAAAGCAGAAAAGCACACAGCAAGCTTACCATGGGGAAAGAAAAAGCAGTTTTCAAACATCTGTAGATGCTCAGAAGCTAGACAGTAGTTGTAATACCTATCTGAAGCACTACTGGCAGAGATGGCCTTTTTGGGCCACATGGCACCCTGGAGGGGTTCAATGAGGTTCCTACAGCAGCTTCCAGGACATCCAAATCCCTGACTGCAGGAGAAAGAGTTGCCTGCACTGCTGGACTGCCATCAGAGCCAGCATGGGGAGGTGGGTACCGTGGGAGGCCACGGGCATCTTCACCTCCCAATCGCTCTTCCAACTGCTACGCTTCTGAGGCTTAGAAAGGGCTCAGAAATTTGGCTGCCTCCAGCTTTTTGGCATAATTCTGTTAGCCACTCTGTAGCACCAGAGTTGCCCAGGGAACACTTTGACCTGTCACCACATCAGGTTGCCCTGGCTGGGCAATAGCTGGTTGGTTTAAGTTCTGGTATTAAGGAAGAATATAAATGCCCATCAACACAGACCAGTTTGACCACTAATGAATTCCTCCCCAAGAGCAGCCTACAAAACCCACAACACACCCTGCCAAAGCACAGGTTAATCAAAACAGCCACACTGTTGATGGGGCTTAATTGCTTAGTATTAAAATAGTGTAAGAAAAGTTGATCTACAGTAACAACAAATAGGGAGGGAGTTATCATCTTGCTGTTAACCTTTTTGCAGGAAGGCTAGCAATGGCTATCAGGAACAGAGATAAATCAGTCCCAGGTTGGCTTAGATTCAACTGGATTATTTTTTTTCCATGAAGATCTCTTCAATTTTATCATCATTGGTTGATAAATGCATGTTTTTGTCTTAAATCTATTTTGGAGTAATTATATGGATTATGCTGGTTCGGAATGCTCCCTTTTATGAAACTAAATTGTTGGGTATTTGTACGCTGTCTGTAATTTGGTATTCTAAAGTAATAATTCTGAGAGCAAAACAATGCAGCTCCTTGCCTGCTTCTCCTTTTCTTCTCTCTAGATGTTTGCATCCCTTTGCCTCCCTGAGTACACAAAGACACGGACCTTTCCTGCAGATTATTACTGGGCTGTGGCAGCCTAATAACCATTCATGCTTTTGAGAACTCCCCCTAGAGAGATTTGTTACATCTTTTGACTATAAAGGATGTCAACCTCTGATAAAATACCAACACAACAAAAAGGTGTCCTACAGAGAACCCTTCTGTATTTTAAAAAGATGATGCTGGACACAAGTTTCAAAAAATACCAAAACAACTTAAGACTCCTTTGTTCCATTTTCAAACTGAAAGGCCCTCATGAACCTACCCTGTTGAACCTATTGCAACAAATATGTATTGACATAATAGTTAGGGCCATTTTTTTTTTATTTTTTTTTTTTTTTACCAGCAGACTTACTTTTCAAAGGCACTTCAAGTGTTTCACCGAGTCACGTAGATATTGGGGGAGCCTGCGCTTGGTTTTGAGCATTCAGCTCTTTCTTGAGCTGGCATATAGTTCCAGACTAAATTTTGTAATTTATCCACTTATTTCTTTTCCTTTTACAATTCATCAGTCAGCATTTTTTAAATCAGATTAAGATTTCTGTGAAAACCTGGGCATATTTTTTCTCTGTTTACACTTCAATGTATACTTATACATTTTAAAAACCCCTCATTACGCAATGAGTAAATGTTTTAGTTCACACAAACTAAAAAACACTTATGTAATTCATATCAATCTTCCAGTAATGCAAAGATATCTTCTAAAACAATCAATGATATGTATAAAAATTATCCCTTAAGGGTAAGTGAATAATTTCTTGCATGAAAGTCACTAATACATTAAAGGGACAAAGAACTCTGCAGTGCATGTATTTGCCTAACTGTAAGCCACACACTTTAGGCTCTGATGCACATTTGGGCTTTTTGGTACATTCCAAGCTTATCTACAAATCCAAAATCTAAAAAAAAATTAACAAGTTTTGCATCAAAATGGGATCATGCTGAATGGTGGCAATCAAGCATCCTTGTGACAAGCACAGCCTGGAGTTGAGATGAGCAAACAGGGGTGATGGCGAGTGGCAAACAAGGTTAGTACATCAGAACAGGTCGAGTGTGTCCATGTGGGATGTGTTGGGATAAGAAACAGAAAAGAATTTACTTTAACTACAGGAAAAGATGAAACCTTCAAGCATACCTATACACTAGGGGTGAGACACCCTGGCTGCTGAAGGTAACCAGTGCAGGAC
Organism: Scolopax mira; assembly: GCA_004320125.1. Classification (NCBI taxonomy): domain Eukaryota; kingdom Metazoa; phylum Chordata; class Aves; order Charadriiformes; family Scolopacidae; genus Scolopax; species Scolopax mira. The sequence goes on from BJBW01004971.1 coordinate 4,140, forward strand.
CCTCCTGCACAGAGCAGTTGGTTCTCCATGGTACCAGTGGTACCTTCAGCTACAAACACATGTTCTCAGCCAGCCTCTTCATCTTCAGTTAAGTAACTGAGATGGCTACTGGTCTGTCACTCGTTATATTAGCCAGGTTAGAAGCAATGGACTACTTTTAAGTATCTTCATGTTAACCTGAATGTTCTTTTGGTCAAACACTTCAATCCAGCTCTACGAGAGCATGTTTTTGTCTATGTCACATGTACAAGGTAAAAAGTACATTATGTGTACATTTACAGACGTTTACATGCGCCAGTATAAAATCCTGGAAAAATTATGACATTCCAATCTGTTTCCTAGAAGGCTATTTTTATCTTTCCGGTGAGGTAAAAACATTTGATTTGCATTTCTGAAAAATAAAACCACAATCAAATCCAAACAGAACGGCAAAACACCTTTCTTTGTCCACCAAGTCCCTCCTAGAGGCTGAGGGTTATACATGGCTTTTTTTGTTCCTTATATGGTACCCTACACATCCACTACAGGATTCGTGGCCTGACAGAACATCAGTGAGTGTTGGTTTGACTCAGAATGGGCGTTACTTACTACATCCCGTAGAACCTTCCTTTTGCAGTTCATGCCTGCTTGCTCCACATTAGTTAAGAGTCTCACCTCAGAGAAATCTCTGGTACTCGTGCCTCATTGGGTGAGACCAGGTCCTTCAGCAGCTGCAGGTTATGAGGGAAAAGGCAGAAGCAGGAGGGAAGGGACACAGCTGAAAAGGACATGCCTTGTCTTCTGTCCCTCCCAGTGCCTACAGGGAGCTTGCACAGGTATGGTCTTCACCATAATGGTTCCAAGGACAGTCACATGCACGGATGTCCACAGCAGGCTGGCTGGTTCACTGGAACCTACACTTTTAGAAAACTAGTATCCCATCCCCAGCAGAGATCCTGCAGAGTCTCTCATGACTCTCCTGCAGAAGCCCACCTCCAAATACAGCACCTACATCTAATTCCCTAAACAGATACAGTGTGGCCCCTCTAGACTCCAAAACCCCTTCAGCATGTTCTCACCCAAAATATGCTATTGCACTTTACCACCACTACTAGAGCCATACCTGTCAGCTTTAATTATTTGCTAAGAATAGGATGTATATTATCCTATGCCCCCATAACATACCATGAAATTTCTATCTTCAAGACCAAAAGCTTAACTTATAAAGCTCAATATAAAAAAAGGTAAATTTATGTGACAAAAACCGCAACTGTCATTCATGTTCATGTGCAACTTTACATAGGTTTTCATTAGATGTAGGACAGCAGAATTCAATAATACCCCTCAGGAAATAAAGTTTGCCGTGCAACGAGACGAAACAGGATGAACTCTGCAAGTGGCTCCCTCTCTTAGTGAAAAGAGGCAGAAACAGGCTCCGAGACGCAGTCAGGCTGATCAGGCACTGCCAAGTGACACCGCTGAAGAGCAGATGCTACCTTCCTTTAATTTAGCAAAGCCAGCAAGGTGGCTCAACAGACCCGTGCAGACATGATGCAAACCAGCTGTAGGTTTTACCTCTCGCTGTGGCAGCATATTAATCCATCTCTCTCAGTGCCACCTGTGAAGGACACCTCTCCTGTTCTACAGGGCAAACCCCCAGGTCCATATTAACAATCACTGTTGTCCAGAGGTAGCCTGACATGAAAATTTGTAATTGCAGGTGACTGTAACAATCAAGATGTGATGGCTTTTCAACCTCCCCTTGCATACCCTCCAACTTCCCATTCCTATGTGCTGTTTTGCCACAGCCTGCTCTGATCAAGAAATTATTATAGAAATTATTTTAATCTGCCTCTTCCCAAGATCCCGCTTGCCACGTTTCCATCTTTCTCCCAGCCACAGGGAGGAAAGGGACAGTCTTGTACCTAGGTCTCCATGTTCACCTGCACTACAGCCTCCTTGTCTAACACCAGGCAAGTGACTTAGGCCACACAGGTCTAAGGCAGTAACTTACTCTTTATCTTCACTACTTGCATGAATGGATGTAATAAAACCTCAGAAGGGTGCTGTCAGGCTGCACAGTTTAGCTATGTAAGAGACAGAAAACCCATAGGAAACCACAGGCAAGGAGCCCAGCTGCTTGCATCTGACCTGGCTTAAGCTTCTTCATTGGTCAGTTCGGGTGGATAATGCACATTTTCATCCCTGGGAAACGAAAAGCACTAGAAACACGCAAAGGCTTGCTGAAAGCACTGCTTTGATAATCTGGTATGCGGGTTGTCAGAGGCTGCTCCAAGCACAAGAAGTGGCAGAGAAGAAAATGTGAAGCTGGAAGGAGGAGGAGGAGGACACCAGAAGGTGGTGGGGGTTAATGGTCCCCAGTCCAAAATGAAAGGCTTGTGGGCTTGGAGCAAACTGCAGCAGAGGAGGCTGTGCAGACCCTGCCAGTTGCAGGAGGCACCACTCATAAATGCAGAAAGGGCAGACGGGGACCGAAGGGTGAAGTAGGAGGAGGAGCAGGATTTCTTCATTTTAAAAAAGAAGCATTTTCCAAAAGCGCTGGTAAGGTGCCTTCTACAGTACACAGACATAAATCTCTCAGAAAGTGCCCCTAAAACAAGCAACCCCTTTTCCATGAACAGACCAGCCCAGGTAAGAGGAGCAGGTGGTGACAAAGCCTGAAGGCTTTTTTTAAGATTTTTTCTTTTGACAGACCCTAACAGAGCGGACACCACTTTAACCGTGGTAGTTGCAGACTGACGCTGCACATGCAAAGCTTTTTTTCCCTTGGTCTGGTACCCTACGCCTTGGTGTGACTTTTCCAGCACTCCCACAATCTGCTTTTATAGCGTTGGTGCTATTTTGGGTGGCATAATGTAAATCTCTGCTTCAGAAAGTGCTTCATGGCCCTGAGGCTATTTAGACGCAACCCATCCCTGAATCTATCCAAACGGGTAACAAATCCTTTGGCTGCTGAAGAGAGGTAATGAAAGGGAATTTAATCTTGACATTCCTGGATTAAACAGTTGACAGGCAAGGACTAGAGGACTCGGTGGCACAGATAACAGCTGTTTCCAGAGCTGTGCCTAAACCGACAGAGTCTAGACGTTCTCAATAAGAGCTCGGCAGAGCTAGAGAAGCTTGTCACAGGGGAGGTGGGAATCCAAATTTTAAAGACTCAATTAAAGAATGCCAAGGCTAGTGGAAAACAGTGAGCTATTTCTACCTCTGTGTCGTTGGCAGCTGCCCTCACGCTGCCGTGGGTGTAATTACATAAGACACACAATCCTTTACTGGAAGGTGGAATTATTTCAGGAAAACAGCTGGCAAATTTAGAGCTAAGTAGGAGCACAGAAACGTCAGTGCTGAACCGAGAGCGTGTCAGACATGACCCAGATACCTCATTAGAAGATACACTCCAATCTAACTGGCACGGGGCTCAAGAAACGGGCTGACTGAATACAGTAGAGAGGCTGCAGGAGATACATTCTTGAGCCTTATTGCCCCAATTGCATTAGGTACTGTTCTCATCTCTCCACTCTTTCTCAGCTTTAATTTCACAACGCTGATGAAATCGCCAGGGAAGAGGGAGCAAAGAGGGGCAAAGAGCCTCATCTGTCAGCTTGAAGAGGAGCATCAAGGTTGCTGGAGAGCTTTGCCCAGCAGAGAGAGGTGGGAGCTCACTTGGCTTCATGTCTGTCTCCAGCTCTGGGCCAGCTCCTGGCCCTGGGGACTGAGGAGCCAAGAGAGGGATGCTCTCCTGTGCAGCGCTGGCTGGGGTGACCCCTCTGCCTCTGCCTCCAGCATCCCGGCCCAGGGCCCAAGGGGCCCCTGCCTCCACAGGAAGTATGTGAGGAAAGAAAACTGGGGAACGTGGAGGAATCCACAAAACCTGTGTGCTTCTCTGTTGTTGTTGTGAGTTTATTTATGTTCACGCACAGAACAAGCGTCTGCAGCCAAGTCCCAAGCCACTAAAGGGATTAACAGTCTAAGGGAATATCACACATTAATTAAGAATAGCTCTATGAAAGCTAACTATAATCAGTCAAAATATTACTTTCTTAAAATACAGTACTCTACAAGAAGCAAGCTCTGGCTACATTTATTTTAATTTTTCCTTATGCTATTCTCCACCACAGCAGAGAAATACGTTCCTTTGTGGTTTTAAATAAAAATATCCAAATACAGAGGAATACATTTGTGAATGTCTGCTCAGCTGTCTTGTACAAAAGATTAGGGGAATGCACAGAGATACTCAGTTATCTGAATAAGTGAGATGCCCCATGGGACAGCCCAGACCAGTTAATGGGGAAGAACAGCCTGCAAAGAAAGATTGTAACATGCCAATATGCTCTCCTAGTGGAGCCAAGACATAAAACGATGTTTGTAGACTTGGTATGTCTCTTGATGCTCAAGACCCATTGCCAACAAGAAGAGCAAAAAGCCAAACAATGAACAAACAAGCAGTATCTCATTGACAGAGCTGGTGCTGAGATGTACTAACGTGGTGCTACGTAAAAAGCAGCACCTCATTAATTTGTTTATGCATCATAGATAAAAACAAAGGTAACAGTGCTTACCAGACTCCTCCTTGATGGGCATCATCCTGTTGGGAATTTGCACACAGAAGGAAAACATGAGCGGTCAGCGTGGTGCTCCACCTCTGAGGGAAGGTTGTGGAGCAGGATCAGGGAGGTTACATTACCCCATACTTGGCACTAGCACAGCAGTTAATGGAAAACTTCAGACAGTTCTGGTGCTCACTTTTCAAAAAGGTTGTTAAAAATTTGGGAAAGGGTCCAGGGGAGAAACACAAGAAGAATTAAAGGCCTGGAAAAAGTGCTTTGTAGTCAGACATGCTTTCAGGGGCACGATTTAATAACCTCACAAACATAAAGTCAGGTGGCTATTTCACTGCAGTGACTAAGAACAGTTTTGGGGACAACAGGTACCTTCATTGCCAACCATAACACCAGGTTCAATACCAGAAGGCAGTCTGGACAAAGTCAGAAGAGAAACAAGAAATAACTTTTGGGTGACAGAAGGGTGCTTTAAAGGTGACAAACTTTTTAAAAGGTTACAGCAGATTTTTATTTTTTTTATGCCAGGCATTTTTTAAATCGGATACTTTCCTGCAAGATCCACAGTCGTAAAGAGGACTTGAGGCAGGAAAGCTGTATATAAGCAGACCAAATTAAAGGACCCCCACAACCTCTTGCTGGGCAGGTTGGAACTATGGGCAGATGCCACCATTGCTCCTCTGCCCACCAGTGGTCTATCTTCCTGGGAATGTGAAGGACACACAACAAGACTTGTGAGCCTTTACACCTGTGTTATTTGTGTTATTTATTACTGGGCATATGGCTGCAGTGTCTGAGCTGATTCCTGTCAGCTCCCACTGGGCACAGCACGGTGCCCTGACACACTAAACTTGTGGCAAAGCAAGTTGCTGAAATCAGTAAACGAAGGCATACTGACAAGTTTGATTTGAAAGATTTTCATTGTCTTTTTGGTTGTTGTTGGGGGTTTTTTTTTTTGTTTGTTTTTTACAGTTTCAAGTTGTCATGTGTTTTCAATTTCTAGGCAAGTGTCACCTCCAAGTACATCTTACAGCTCTCCAAGAAAGCAAGCCTCTGTATCAGGGATCCAACATGTTTTGGAGGGCTAAAATCAACTCTTCCCACTTCAAAAAAAATTAAAAATCCATAATGCAATATCCATGTAGCAGTAACACAAGTGATGAATAAAAGATGCTAAAACACAAAACTATAAATCACCTTTTAACAGATCTAGTCTTACGAATCTGTTTTTATTACCCGACAAAAGAAACAAACTTTGATGACTATACCATTAGTTTCATTAGTTTCAGCAATACCAGCCATGAATAGCCTTGTGATTGAAATTTCACTAGAATACAGTCACTTTCATTTCCTTTCTGCAGCCACTACTGCTCCTTGAGAAAACTCACCTGACACTGTGTGTCTCATAGGAGAAAAAAGTAGACAGCATTCAACAAAATAACAGTGGACATTTGGCAAATCTCTCATTTACTAAAAAGCGTGGGCTTCAGTCAGTCTAACTGACTCAGGAAATAGGAATGAAATTATTCAATCAGGTGAAGTTGACAATGATTTTGGCACCAACCAGCAAACAATGAAGCTTAAAAAAAAAACTCAAGAAAAAAAAAGACACAATCCTATCCACAATAAAAATAAGGTACAAAAAGAATAATACTTCTTATGAAATACAACACAAAACCCTACAAGAATTGCATGTAAAACCTTCCACTGCTACAAACTTACATTACTTTTCTTACCAGCCTATGTTCTTTTTCTATGCGTGTGTGAGTATAATTAGCATTTTACATTAACCAGCTTCTCAAAGTTTCCTGCATGTTTTATTACTCCCTTCTAGGCAAGAGTTAATCTGCAATCCTGGCCACATTGTGGAGGTATCTGCATGGAGGAAATTCTTATTGTACAAGTGACCTTGTAGTGGAGTAGAATCCTGAGACGCTCTGCTTGCGAAGCATGCGGCCATCAAATAGGAATTAACTGAACAAAGACCTAATTGCTTAGTTTTATTTCTCTGCAGGACCAAAATATAATTTTCTTCCCTGCATGTGGTAGTGAATCATACATCAAAAATATCCAAGCTCATCAATTCACACCATCCTCAAAACAAATCCATGGGAAACCAGCATGCAATTTTGAGAGATTTATCCACACAGGGAAAAAAAAAAAGTTAAAGAAAGCATGTAAATGTGTATTATTTATAACAATGGATGTGCATGAAAAGCCAGAAAGCTTTTTCATTTTCCTGTTTGCCATTTCTGATAGAAGGTTCTGAAGCCAAACCTTCAGTGGCAGTCCCAAGTACTGTGTTGCAAATATACACCAGACCAAAGAGCTGAGAATTTCTACTGAGACAGGGAGAATAAAACAAGTATTCATCAACCCTTCAGGGTATCCACACAAAGCAGGTAATGAGGTTTGTCCACTATGCCAACCCTCTTCAGCTACAGCATCTTCTGGATCTACTGGAGACGTATTCAAACTGTCCCAGGTGCAGCTTTTAGCAACAGTGATTTCTGACTGGTGCACTATTTATGACAGGTAAAAATAAGCTGGTGCACTATGTAATTCTTTGTACGATTTAAAGTCAAAAAACTTAAACCAACCTTTCCTTTCCACCCCATCCCCTAACAGATACATTAATGGTAACTTCAATGTTGAAGCTGAGATAAATCATACATAGAAGAATCATTCACCTAATGTATGGGTAAAAGAACAGAAAATCATTCACGAGACTGGATTTACAGTTACTAAAGTTAACTTCTGAATTTCATTAAAACACCACATTGATTAAAGTTAGGAAATTTAAACTCCAGAACAAACTGTTGTCTTTTGCAATATAAGCCCTTTCATTAAAATGCAAGTAAGACTCTGCTCAATAAATACCACCCCGAAAATTACTTCGACTAAAAAAGCCACAGAACGAGAGATAAGAATGAACAGAATATATGCATGGAATAATGAGGCAGATGTATTCACCGAATAATGAGAGGGGTTTCTTTTTCCAACGGCTGGAATAGCACTGAATCAAAGCAACAGATTCAAAGTACAGTTGCCAAACCACACTCAAAAGATTTGCTCCTTCACTTTGCTATTGATTACCGTTGGGCACCATTGCTTTTTGCAGTACCTCAAGGTGAAAGTGGTTTGTCTAAGGGTCAGGACTCCACACATGCCTCGGCTTGATGCTTGATGTGCTTGTGTGCTTGATGCTCCACAGCCCACGGGAATGCCGGAGGCCGGGGAGAAACAAAGCAAGAGGTGTGAAAAAAAACCAAGAACTGTGTTGGTAGAGGCTTCACCACGCAGCTCCCAGGTTGCTGGGAAGCGAAGGCAGGAGAGGTGAAGTACTGCAGCTTGAGTGCAGCCCACTCAACACTCACATCCAAAAAAAAAAAAAAAAAAAAAAAAAAAAAATCAAAGCCACGCAGTACATATAATTAATCTCTGCTCTTCTGCTGTGTCATTCAGATCTGGAAACAAACTTTTGTAATAATGCTGCGCTTTTGAAGATCGCAAGATGGATGCAGAAAAGCATTAATCATTCATTCCTATGAATTTCTACAGGCATTGAAATATTGTTGACTTTTCTTTTTAATGCTTTATTCATTAGCCACAATATTCCATCAGCTAAATGCTGTGTTTCAGAATAAAACTGCAGTCAGCAATGAGAATGCTCTTAATATGTAACATTTTTTGTTATTGGGGCTGAATTACCAATTCATCTAAACACTGGAGTTCAGCAGGTAATTTACCATCAAAGCCGTCTCCATTTCAGATTTGAGTCTCTACTGAAAGACTGAAAAGGCCTAAAATCAATTCTTGGGGGAAAAAAAAAACCAAGTGAAACCATTTTTTATAGACTTGCTTTGTTCCAGGCTCATAGTTTTCATTTGATGCCTCCCAGTAATTTTTAGGCTCATATTCTCAATAAGATAAATTACAGTTTCGTGTTGTTCTAACTTCTGCCCAGGTGGCTAGAAGGTCATCTTGGTTTTATTTTCTCTTTTGACAACAATTCTGGTGACTGGGAAGAGCAGTCACTATCTCTGCAGAAAGACAAAGCTGTGCCATTTGGTGATTTTTGATTGTACTTTCATTGCCCACATGAATGTCCATGTAGCATCATTATTTAAGTTTCTGATTCATCGTAGCTTCAATTGAAGGTCTTGAGGTTCAAATCCAACCAGGACAAGTAAGACCAGGAAGGACCTTTACAATTCTAGTGTAAGGAAATTAAATTCCTCGTAATATTCAGATAGCACTTGAGAGGCAATTTTACTGACTGTATACTAAAGTCTCAGGATGTGTTTTGTAAGCATTCTGCACTTGCCTAAGCCAAGTTTTTAGGCAGCCGCTGCAGTGATGTGCTTTTTGTATAGTGTTTTCCACCTCAGGTATGACTGCTGTCAGGTGCTGTCAGGTGAAAGCACAGGGTTATGCAAGACATCAAATTTTAGTAATTTTAAAAGCGATGCTTAATTTCATTTCATCATTTAGGATTTTAGGGGCAACGGCTTTAAATTGGAAGAGGGGAGATTTAGATTAGACACCAGAAAGAAATTCTTTACAGTGAGGGTGGTGAGGCACTGGAACAGGTTGCCCAGGGAAGTCGTGGATGCCCCATCCCTGGAGGTGTTCAAGGCCAGGCTGGATGGGACTTTGAGCAACCTGCTCTAGTGGGAGGTGTCCCTGCCCATGGCAGGGGGGGTTGGAACTCGATGATCTTTAAGGCCCTTCCAACCCAAACCATTCTATGATTCTATGATTTATCCTGTAATGTGTGCACACATTTTTAAGGGATACAGAAGCTTCACGTGACGTATGACCATGCTGGCCAGCATGGACGTGAGCAGCCCTCAAGGGAACTGAGAGCTATGAAGGAGATGCATGGAAGTGGCATCAACAGCCAGCTTTGAAAAGCATCCTTCCTCTCACAGCTCTGACTGGCTGCGAAGCCACACACACAACGAGATTTTGGCTGGAATCACGACACAGAGCTACGGAGGACCTTGACCGTAGAATGAGTGGCAGAGAAAACGCACCACAGAAGCTAGACCAGAGCTGGGAGAGCCCAACACCAACGTGGCCCGGCTGCGATGGAGGTGAAGCTGAAGAACTAAAGTGTAGCTCGGCTGCAGCAGAGGGCAGTGACACACAAACACCAGCAGTCCTCACACACAGCGCCAACAAGCGCAGAAGCCTGCCCTTCATTTCCAGCACACAACACTTACCACTCATAGGGCTTACTTTTAAGAAATAATCGCATGCTCTTTATGCGTACTTAAGTGTACAGGTATGCAGAGAGATATATCAAATGCTCACTGTTTAAAATATTAAATTCTGTTTGCTTTCTCTTATTTCTTTGACAACCATATCCTTTTCAATTCATCTGCTATCCCCCTTGTCCTCTGAAAATCAAATCCGTTAGCATCTTAACAACAGGCAAAGAAACTGCTGCACTTCAGAGAGCTGGGTTTTCATCCTTCCTCCATCCCTCTCACCCTTTGAAAGGCAAAAAGCTGGATGCACTTAAGAGAAAAGGGAGGGAGGAGGCTGAAGACAGTATAACTCTTTGGCTCCTTAACTGGGTTAATTTGTCTCCTGGCAGGGGAATAGAGAGCTTAAGAAAAAGCTACAGCAAAGAAAAATTGCAAGGCATGCACTACTTGTATCATAGTTGACATGTCTAATGCTACGTGATTCACAGCAGCTTTGAAATACTAGATTAAAAGCTGTAATGACCTTCTTATTGAGGGAAGGATGGATTACATTTCCATCGGGTGCAATTTGAAGAAGAGAGGCATAAAAGAAGAAAACGTAAGTTGCGATGAAGAAGCCCAGGCTTGACTTGAATTAGTTTAAATGCAACTTGCTCAGAGCAATTGATTTTTGATGAGAAATAAATGGATTTGTATGCTCAACCAGCGTTTGCAAGCTAGCTTCCTACACGCAATTGCACAATGCTATTGCATTTATTGTGTAGCATCTGCTGAACGTAAATGTGGAAAACCACCAGAAATTATACAGTACTATATCCGTATAGATAAATATATGTAAATTTTAACCCAGGAGCACATTCTTTGTATCATTTATAAACCAGGAAATACCCAAAGTTGTTTTGGATATTGACCAAAGTTTTGGCAAAGGTTTTTTTGGTTATTTTAACTAAATGTGCTCACTCATGTTTAATCAAAAGATTGCACTTGGTTTAGATTTGGGAATATATACATCTACTAACTTAGCCTGAAACAGAGTCAACACTGTATCTCAGGTCTCCTGTTTCTCAAAGCAAAAGTATAAAGGAAAAATAAAATAAAACAAACAAATAAATAAATAAGAAAAAGAGACTGATCTATGCTAGAAGTTCAGATCCAGACACTCATTTTGGTAAATGCTCCAGCTGTTGAGGTTCAAAGATTGGTGCTGTCCCAGACACAGGGACAGATGGTTTAGATCTAGAACAAAACCACCCAAATACTCAGGGAAATCTGTATCATGCTCAGTCCCCAGTACAAATCCTTTGGTCAGACGATGCAAGCAGCTGGACAGACAAGCCAGGGGAAGCCAAATCCTCGCACAACCAACTTATGGAGTTATTTGGTCCCAATGAAAGCGGTTTCTGTAAGGCACTGAGGAAAGTTCTACCTCTTAAGAAAAGAAGTGAGAAAGTGAGCATTGTGGCAGAGTGCTCAGCCTCACAGCCTGCTCTCCAGGCAATGCCTGGTGATGGATGCTGGCTCTTATTGGCATCACCAGTCCTAGTCCTGCTCCCCACGCCGCCGACCTCTTTCTTTGAGTAGTTCCTCAGAGTGCAGACCTTTCAAACCCTGGAGATGAGGAAACTGCTGCACTTCTGGCTACCACATCTGGATGAGAAATGCATTTGGACTTCTCTGAAGGGAAAAGGCAATGAATCTCCAGGTTCACCTGGAGAAGAGAAGGCTCCAAGAAGACCTTACAGCTGCCTTTCAGTACTTAAAGAGAGCCTACAGGAAAGATGGAGGGACTCTATATCAGGGAGTGTAGTGATAGGGAGAGGGGTAATGTTTTTAAACTGAAAAAGGGGAGATTTAGATTAGATATTAGGAAGACATTATTTCCTGTGAGGGTGGTGAGACACTGGAACAGGTTGCCCAGAGAAGCTGTGGATGCCCCATCCCTGGAGGTGTTCAAGGCCAGGCTGGATGGGGCTTTGAGCAACCTGGTCTGGTGGGAGGGCCTGCCCATGACAGGGGGGTTGGAACTTGATGATCTTTAAGGTCCTTTCCAACTCTAACCTTTCTATGAAAGACTGGCCCTGGGTGAGCTTATTTCACCATAGGTGTATGAAGTCGTCCAGCAGAACTCAGCTGGTCCTGAACCACGCCATCAGGGAACACTATCAATAATAGATTCTCTCTTTCCCAACACTATGGGATTTACATACTCCAGCCAAATGCATTTTCTTTGAGCGAGTGACATTCTCATGCGTTCTGGGACAACTCCTTATGCATTTGCCAAGACACATGCTGCCTTCTTCAGACAGAGACACATGGCAGTTTAAACTCGGTTTAGACCATGAGTCTCGAGTAATGACAGGCCATCTGGCACATTGCAGCACTGCTGCCACTTTCTGCTCAGGGACACCTGGGACTTAAAGACAGACATGGCAGGTCAGGAGTGAAACGCACTGTCAGTGAAGCTTGCGTGACAGTGCTTAACCCAAGCTGGTACAGCTGGGACATCACCCTCCAACTCATCCACAGCCACACAGGCAGCCTTGGGAGCAGAGCAAGACCTCTTGGGAGGAGGGCAGAATGGTGCAAGGCTTGTAGACAGCATGTCTCCTTTGGGTTGCATTAGCAAAGACAGGACCAGGAGAAATCTTGGAGGTTGGGGGGCAGATTGGGGAGCACAAAGGAGGCTTTTTGCACTGGAAAGCTCAGCTGTTACAGCACTGACTTTTCTTTCTGACTTTTCTGACCTTTTTTCTTTTATATATAATATTAATAGAGTCACTTTCAGATCATCTAGTCCAGCTGTCAACCTAATGTTGACAAAAACCATCACTAAACCCTATCAGTAAGCACTACATATCTACATGTCTTTTAAATACCTCCAGGGATGGTGACTCAAGCACTTCCCTGGGCAGCCTGTTCCAATGCTTAATAACCCTTTCAGTCTACAAATTTTTCCTAATATCCAATCTAAACCTCCCCTGGCACAACACAAGGCTATTTCCTCTTGTCCTATCGCCTGTTACTTGGGAGAAGAGACCTCACTACAACCTCATAGAGCCAAGTCCAAATCAGTGGGAGAAGAAAGTACACACATTTGGTCCTCCTACCAAACAGGAGGTCAGTTTTAAGATACAATTGTATGGAAATCAAAAAGAAGATTAGAAAGCCAGTTTTGCTGCCAATTAGTATAACGAGATGTTCTTACTGCAGACTGATGACTGGAAAATAGAGAATTGCCAATTCATTTACAGAAATAAAATCATTACTAAGGAAATTTTTTCTCACTAAGAGAGAAATGTTTAACTCCATTGGCAGCAACCACCACCATGTACATTGGCTGCCAATCCAGTCTGAGCATGGATCACAGCACTACTCAATATCTGCCCTCAGTTTTTCATTCCATACTCTAAACTCACCTTTGAACAAAGTCAGAATTGGGCACACAGCTGCCACAGAGATAGTTTTGTCTTAAGTGCCCATGAAAGTGAAGACTTAACCATGAAGCTAACAGTGTGATGCGTCCTCTTTTGACTGGCCTACTTTGAGCCAAAAGTCAGGGAGGAAGATACACAAATATACTTCTAATGCAGATTAAAACGTGCCTTTGGCACAGCATCCCCACACAGACTCATCATACATTTAAAAAAGGGTTTTTCATCCTTTTCCCAGATTGCTGTTGTTGAGAGAGGACCATTAATGATAACTCCCCGAGGCTCATTCTCCTCGTGTTACACAATGCCTCATTCACAACTTAGACATCAGGACAGATGAGAGCAAACAGAGATGAGCAGTTCATTCGCTGGTATCCAAACTTTAAATCAAACAACCACTTTGCTGTATTATAAACAGAGCTGCCTGTTTAGAGCACCAAAGCACTGCTGTAATGTTTCTTTTTCTTTAAGATTTTACATTTTCTCCTGTGAGAAGCAATTACAATAGTAGTGTCAAGCAAAAATAAACCCCTGTTAATCACAGTCACTGTGAGCCTGCCACGTAAATCACATCTTAGTGTTGCTGTTCCTTTTTTCAGGTAGAACTAAAAAGTGTGTGAGAATGCCAGAGTCTAGAAATTAAGCTCTTCCCAAGAGTGGATCCACAGTTTTTGAAAATACAAGCTCTTCTCTTGTGTTCATGGGACAGAGTGGAATTATACAAGCACTACAAGTGAATTATTCTTATGATCATTGGATATTCAAGTTGGAACGATTCTGTGGAGATCATGTACTCCAACCTCCATGCAAAGCAAGGCCAGATGCAGCGTTAGGTCAGATGGCTCAGTTGAGCTGGGCTCAGGGGTTTCTGAACAGCTCCAAAGTGCTGGTTCCACAGCCCCTCCAGGCCCCTGGGCCCATCCACAGCTGCTCGGACTGTTAACAACTTTCTTCCTAGATCTATCTGGGATTTCTTTTCCTGCAACTTGTGTACATTGTCTTTTGTGAGTCCACCATGGGCTTCTGAGAAAAGGTCTGACCTTGTCTTCTCTACAGCCTCTCACTCCCTTCAGCCTTCCCTTCTCCAGACCGAACAAACTCAGCTTCTGTTCAAACATCAGTGCTTCTGCCTCTTCCAGAGCTCCAGCTCTTTACCCATCTGTCACAAGTACTGAAATCACATATGAATTTCTTCAGGTTTTGGTCTATGCATCTGAAAGGTGAAGGGAGAGGTGGAAAAAGCTCCGGGCTCTCAGATAAGTCATTATTTTCCCCAGACTTTTGAAACTGGGAGGCTTCATGCACTGCTTAGTGCATCACAAGGGAGCTGCCTTCAAATCCCTTCACCTGAAGGGAATGGTACTGAGCTTATTTCTCTCCAAATCTGAGAACTTTCTGTGATCATTGGAGGGGGGTTTCATTCTTATTTTATCTTCATCTTTCTACTGCTCCCTGTGCTGTAAAAAACCAGCCATTTCAAGGTGATGTAATTGCAGCTGCTGCTCCAGAACAGCATAATGCATGGGGGCAGTTTCCATCACACTGGGGAGCTGCCAACCAAGGTGGCACTTAAGGATAAACATAATCAGTTTAAAGATGCTGTGAGGTCTCCTGTCTCATCCTTCTTTTGAGTAACAGGTAGTTGCTTGATGACCAGATCAATTGCTTAATCAGTGCTATGAATATTAACAGGAATATCGGAAACCTGTTTTAGCAGAGTCAATCTTAAGACACCCAGCCTGTGTATTGCAGGGGTAAGTTTATGGAATGAGTTTTCAAGTCAGATAAATGGTTATTTTTCCCAGAAACCTTCAAGAACAGTTAGCTCATACCTGATGCAGCCATAACCTGCAATTTAGTAACACAATTTTCACATCTCATTCTAGATTCATGTTTCTTTTCCACTGTAAAACCCTAATCCTGCAACTGCCAGTCACACTGACTCACCGCCCTGAAATCAATTTCAGACAGAAGAGCCTGTTGCTCAATAAAAAAGGATTAACTACACTGAGCCTCATTTAAGTAAAAACTTAATTCCAATTTCCATATTCCCTGCCTGTCCCCAAGAACCCTGGAGAATTGTATTCCATTCCTGTAGCTTAAGTTGGACGGTTTTTTTGTTACAAGGATATCAAATCACAGTCTTGAATCAATCAACACAACCTCGAACTCTGCTCAGTCCAAGCATTTTCACAGTAAAGACATTTCTGAAGTGCTTCAGCTCAGATATGCTCCACTGCAGGGAACCCCCTTTGCAATGGCTTGACACCAGCTGCACTGCCAGCACCCCTGTCGACAAGAGACATTTCCCCATTATTTTACAACAGTATAAAGATCCCAAGAGCAAGGAAAGGTCCCTTTGAACTGCCAGTCTTCTCTCAGTTATTGGCGTGCTGTCTATATGCAACAACACAACTTTTACATTTTTAGCCATCATCTGAATTTGACTGCAGCGAAGCCACAGCCACAGAGAACAAAGCTCTTCGCTTTTCAGAACAGGAGGGGAAACTTCCCTAAACAGACTCATCAGTGCACGTATCTGGTCTGATTTGGAAAGACCCTCTGCAGGACAGAGAAAAATCATCTTTTCTTTACAGAAATACACAACATCATAAAACATAAGTCACAGGAGTAGCTGAGTATCTCATACTGGACAACAGTCTACTTACTGGTGAAGAAAGGGAAAACCACCGTAATGAACACTACTATCAAGTTAGTGAAAACAGGTACCAGAAACCCAAGTGCAAATCTTCCAAGCAAATCACATCATCCTGACTAAACTCATCATGTAACAAGGGCAAAGTTCTTTGTTAAACTGGAAGATATTTTGTCTGGAAAAACGTGTAGGGACAGTTTTGAACTTTGACTCCCAGTCTATACCCTCTGTGCTTTTGTACATACAGCTTTAATAAAGCAGCACATGTGCATAAAAGGTATTTCACATTCCTCTACTTGTGATCAAAGTTCAGTAAGAGTATCTGGGACGAGTGGGAAAACAGTTTCAACTTTTTTTCCTCAGCTCTTCCCTAAGATGGTCTTACTGAATTTCACTGAATTTTTTATTAGAGTTGGAAGGGACCATCGGGATCATCCAGTCCAACTCCCCTGCTGAAGCAGGATTGCCCAGAGCTGGAGCATGTCACTCAGGGCTGCATCCAGGTGGGTCTTGAAAACCTCCAAAGAAGGAGACTCCACCACCTCCCTGGGCAGCCTGTTCCAGGGCTCTGTCACCCTCATCATAGGAACGACTCTGACTTGTGATACCATGATAGCCACAAAAGCTATGTAACTTTTTTAATAACTCACCTCAAAGAAAAATAAATGCTTGCTTACTTAAAAATAATTTAGAATTCTTGGTTTGATATTTCACCTTCTAATAACAATGGGCAGAAAAAATAAACAGATGAGAGCATTTTTTCCCCTACATTCCTTCTTTTTTGTGGCTTTAGTGGCACGTTTCCTTAGAGCCAGCAAGTACTGGCTCATATTCTCCTCCCTGATAAGTGGGGTCCTTACCGGTGACGACACTGGGGATTTTGGACAGAAAGCTCTTGACAGTGCGGATGGGAACTCCACCTGTTTTGTCATCCTGCATCCTTGTAATGATGTCTTCAATCTGTGAAAAGGAAGGAAAGACTTAGTGGTTTATGCAAAATGGTGACTGTACCATTTAGATATTGTGAGTACTTTGGGGGCCTGCTGGTGGGATGGGCTTCAGATATACCACGTGTATTGCTGCACACACACAGATGCAGCTACTGCCTCCCAAATTTAAACCCTGAGACTAGAAACCACACAACCACACAGACCAGCTTGGAAGATGGTGGTTGGATACTGAAAATCTAATTGCAGCTGTGTTTTTATTGCTGACCAGGGGTGACAGAAAGATGTTGTTTTAGTCCCCATGTAAATTGGGTTAGAGTATATACTGCAGCCATCTTAAGGATCTTTCTATCCAGTCCACTTTCCCCTCTTCTCCCACTCGTTTTAATCCTCAATACTGTGACCTTGAGAGGGCTTTTATCTTCCAAAGGGTCCCAGATGATCACCAACAGCCTACAGCTTGAGAAGAGCATGAGACAGAACATCATCAGGACAATTTGCCCTGTCTCATGCTGTAGGCAGGGATGGTACGTGTCCATCATCATCGTATGAAGCAAACAACCAAAAATAAAATGAACATAGAGAAAAACTTGTTAGATTTTTCAAAGCCAAGTTAACTTTTACTTTATGGGCACATACATAATCCATCACATAGAGGAAAACATACTTCAAAAGGCATGGCCATCAGAGGATCTGATTATTGGGGGAAGGAGCTTAATTCTCCTCCCATTTACTCTAAAATGGGAAAGGCTTTTTGCTCCTTTTGAGGCTACTCCCCTTGCATTTACTTGAAGATGGCAACACCAGGGAGACCAAAAAGCTGAACATACGCACAGTGCTGAAATTCTGTATTTCCAAAAACTCCCTTCAAGTTAATAAGGTCTCAGAAGGCCAACGAAAATAAACATGAAGTTGTTGGCTCTGTTATAGCTCGAGCACAGCCCTGCCCGCTGCTGGTGCCAGGGGGCCCAGGCCAACAGCATCCAGACAGGGAGCACAGCTCTGATTTTACCTAAAGATTTTCTCCTCACGGATGCTACCAGGCACACCCTCAGCAGACAGGTGACGTGGTGGGAGCACAGTCCCTCTCTCTCCTAAAGGCAGCCCAAGAGCTCAACCAGCTCTCCGCAGCTTCGGAAAACCTGCTTCGTTTAGATGCGCGAGCTTCTTTCACACATTTAACACCTACATTTCAGAACGAGTTTAATTTGAAGTCTTCCCTAGGCGATAAGACAATCTCCCTGCCAACTTCAGACACTGAATTTGATCACTGTGTTTTTAACCTCAGGGTATCACTTAACTGAACTGTTCGCACCTTGTTTATATGTTATTTTTAAGTTAACACATGCCCTGAACAAATTCTCAGTGGGAATGAAGTCACAAGGATGAAAATATCCCAAGGTATTTAATAGATTATGTGAGGGTTGGGTACCTGCAGTTAATTTGTGATGGAATAATACTACTTTTCACCCAATCCAAACACTATAAAAATGAATACCACCTCTTCCCCTTCCACCTGAACTTTCAGAAGCTTATTTGCTGATCAAAACAGTTTCTTCCAGTCCGAGGATACCTGGAGGAGTAACTGCTCCTCTCAGGCTGGGCAAGAAGCATTTCACAGCACCCCATGACATTGAGAGGAGCCCAACAGCATCGTTGAGAAGAAGAGCCCATAATTTTCCAGACCTATGAGGCTATAGTACTCTGACACCAGACCTGCCAGGGGGAAGGTCAGCCAGACTAAGAACTACTTCATCAAGGTAATGAAAAAGCTTCTCCATGACCAACTAGTTATATGCCTTCACCTGTATGAGCTGCCAGCTGGCATTAGAAAGGATTTTTTCCATGCATCCATTGGAAGAAATTATTCTGGAACACATTTTGAGTCTTATGTCTCCAGGAACACTTACAGGCTTTAAAAACCACAAGCATCGTTTTTGGTAAAATTGTTCAATATGAAGCTCAAAAGGAAAAACAAGCTAAAATAATTGTTTTGATGCAGGAAAATAAACTTCTTACTCTTTTGTTCACTGTGAACTAAAGGACCAACATTATTTACGTCATTATCACCCCTAGAAAAGTTCAATTTCAATCAAAATAAACCTTTAATTTTCTTAAAAGCAAAATATATTGTTTTTACCTAAACTATCCCCATTTCAAGCAATCAAGCAGGCACTGGTGTCTCAAGAGGGGCCATTAATTTCAGTTTCAGTCACAATTATAAAAGCCTACTGCAATTTAAAAAAAAATAAAAATACAACCCAAACCAAAAACCTGCCCTAGAGCTAACTTCTTCACAAAAGGTTCCTTTCTTCATCTTCTCTTCCAGCCTGACTACTGGCGCTTTCTGCTCTCCATGCTTCTAAGTGTTGAATGTTTCTTAATGTTATAATCAAGTTTGAAACAAAATATTAAAAGCTATATTTAGCAACCTATGTCAAGTGTTTGTTCAGTTCAGCTCAAAGAGAAGATCTGACCCTATGTGTGGCCTTTGTATTTTGCATCTACCCAACATTTGTAGATATTATCACCCTGGATCTAAATTCCTCCCTAGCTATGGAAATCTTTCACAAAATAAGTGATACAGTGACAAAGTGGGGGAAAAAGTCATTACTAGAGCTTCAAGCATGGAGAACAGGAAAAGAAGGAACATCAAGCATGAAGGTCACTTTCATTGAAGCTTTTAATCTTAACTTTCAAGAGAGTTAGATAGATGCTTCACTACTAATGATTCTCCCTTCAGTTTCTGCATGTCGTTAAATATCCTTTAGGTTTCCCTGTTAGGCACACAGGGAATAAGAGTCCTTGGATAGTTTATTTCTTTCAGCTGGAAGGCAGGAACTAGTAGAACTGAGCATTCCTCACATTTATCTCTCCTAAATGAACAAGCTTCAGTGAACTACTGACAAACAAAAGTCATGTGAAGAACAGGCAACAGTGGTCTGGGGTTTCTTTCTATTATGGAGGTCATTGCTATTTCAATCTGGTCTGATTTTGCCTCAGTAAAGGGAACTGTTAGTCCTCCCTCCTAGGCGATTCTGGGTCAATATCTCCCTGAGAAAGCCAGAGCAATTTATGCATCTGCTGTCACTGTTAGCTACACGCTGTAACGTACACCCAACAAACCAGATCTGCCTTTCCTCCTGACCAGCTGCTGGCAACTCTGCTCCCTACATTTGTCCAGAATGATTTTATTTCACATTACCCCACTTTGAATATATTGAAAAGGACTTTTGGCTCATTATCAGTGGAGATAGAACTCTACAGCAGGTAGTTTGAGTTTACCAACGTACCCCATTACACAGAATGTGTTGGGGATTGAATGGATACGTGGGATTGCTAGCATTCATTAGACCTCCTTTTCCACTATTTACACTTTCGCTGGCCTAAGAAGGGTGAAGGCATGAAGTAGAAGACACTGAAATTCCATCAGAGCTGAGATCTATCACTGGAAGATGAAAAGTCCCTTTTTGTGAGGCAGAGGACAATGAAATATTACACTTGTTGATGTGTTATAATAAATAAGTCATAATACAATGATGTAACCATTAACTATCACAGCCTGGGTCAGTGCCACACAACATCCCTAGGGTTACATTATAAGGGGGAAAACAACTTTAGACTTTGTAGGCACTTCTCTTTCTGACAGCACCAAAATGGAGAGGGTACCTGAATCACAACTGCCAGCCTCCCACGCTCCCTCCCAGTGTGCCCAGCCTCGCTGAGCCCTGGGACCACCCTGCTCACCCTCAAGGCTGACCCTGGAGGTGACACGGCAAGGGAAGAACAAGCAACACATGGAAAAGACAAGCTAACAGCTCCCACAACCCCATACCTGGACACCACCACCACCTTACGGGTGCTGCCTAGCCAAATGTGCTTAATTGCAACTGATTACCACATAATGATCTCAGAAGACACCATGGTCCCATTTTGCCAGCTCATTTTTGTGAGCTAGTGAGGGAAATGGTGCTCTTCTCATATTCTAGCCTCCAAGTTAGCCGCACATAGTCCCTCGGACCCTGCAGGAGAGGTCCTGCTGCCCATTTCTGACTATTTCATTACACGCAGGTTCCTGCCTGGTTACTCAAGCAGGTAGCCTACTCTTGGGGATTCCTGTCACCAGCTAACCTGTGGCTGGAGAGTCCCTGAGCATCACTCATCAGTGCCCACATTAACTGTACAGGGTTGAATAGACATCTCTGTGCAATGCCAAATACCCTCCTTGCCTGGCAGATGAGAGCTCTCACAAATACTGGTGGAGCTGGATGACACATGGAGGAAAGCATGAGTCTGTTGTCAGCTAGCACGATGGCGACAATTATAAATACATTTGATCTTTTACTCTTGACTGAAATACAAATTTAAAATAGACCATTGCTCACGTTGCCACCCCCTACAGGTCCCATAAGCACCTCTGACCCCACTGCCTCTGCCACCTGTGCCTGCTGACTCCTGCCACGCAGCCCCACGCACGCACAGACAGGGAAAGTTAATTTGACAAGCAGCCTGAAGCCAACTTGCTTCACCCATCCAGATAATTTCACTCTGCTCAAACACAGGGAGAGGAGGCTGGGGGAAAAAAAAAAAAAAAAAAAGAGGCTAATACACTTGCTTTGGGCATCCTTGAGGGAGAAAGGACAACCTCGTCTCCAAGGCAGCGCTGGCGAGCAGCAGAGCAGCACCGCCAGAGAACTGTTGTGTGACCTTCAGCAACACCTTCATCCATCTCTGTCCAAGTCTCCTTTCTCGTATAGCAGAGATAGTACTGAATCACACAGGGGCAGCGAAACTTAATTTAAAGATGTCAGAGGAGGACTGGGAGCGCCTCGGATAGTGGATGCTACACGACTATGAAAGATGGGCTCCCCATCTCCGATGACCTTTCGCAGTCCCAACACAATGGCAGCAAAACAGGAGCGTGGCAGAACAGGGCCATTTGGCTGCTTCCCACACAACTAAATTTCTGACAACTGCTGAGGGCAGGGGTGCTGATGGAACTTGTCCTCTTCCCCATGGAGCTTTTATCCCTGCTTCTTTTTAAATTTCGGAGCTCGTTGCAGACAAAGGCAGAGTATCCTGCACAGCTCCCTCACAATCCAGTGTGTTCCAGGAAAGAAAGAAAGTTAGCAACTACGCCCTTCAGATGTTTATTGGAAAGGTAAAACAGAGTTAATAATGTCACTTTGAAACTGGTAACGTGCTTTAGCATCTATATATCTCCATTGTGAATAGAGTGAGAGGGTACCAGTGAAGCAACAACAGCAAGGCACTGGGTGATGACCATCTCAATACTGCTGCTAAGGTTACTAGAGCTTCACAAAGGGGGCATCTACTCAGCAAGTCATCACAGGCTTCATCACATCAAGTGAATTAATCAAAAAGATGCTTTGGGAAGAACTGTGACGCTTCTAATTCAGCTCCTGAGTCTGGGGAGAACAGGGGCAGCAGCTATCTGAGCAGCCCATGCTGGCCACAACACAGCCTACGGTACCAGCTCTGCACTATGCCCCTGGCTCAGACCAGCTGTGGTGTAAGAGAACATAGCCACAGAAAATGGGAGCTGGACTGTTCCCCTCAGGCAGTATATATATATATATATATATTTATAATACAGTTGGGAAACAGGGTTTAATATTCAGCAGAAAAAACAAAGCTTAACAAATTAATTCAGCAAATAGAGATTCCACAAATTAGTTGAACTAATGCAATTTTCTCCCTCCCCCCCAAAAAAATCAAGCTTTTTAGCCCATCAGTGTCAACAGTTAGAAGCAAAAGACATCAATGTATCAGTGTTATGCAAACTCCATTTGTCATTAAAAACATTTTGACAGACAACTCCAGATGAGCTCAAATTCTATGTGAGCTATAATTGCTTAAAAGGGGAGGCTATTTTGGCATGTTAGAAAGCTGTGTAAAATACTGGAAGTGAACTTTTCTACCGATTGCCCAACTGTAATTACAGCAGCAAATCTTGGGACTCTTGCATTTTTACAGCACAACAGAAGTTTCTTGTGAGTGGAGCAGTGCATTTGTTCCCCCTTCTTTTCTACAGTTATGGTAAAGCTGTCACATACATGCATGTAATCAGTTTGAGAGATCTTATACCATTTACAGCTCAGCCCTCTAATTAGGAACCATCTCAGGTTAGTTGCAAATCAGACTAAATATTTATTTTGCTCCATAAGCAGAAGCGTTAAGCTTTTTATGACTGTAGGAAAGTATCATAAATATCCAGTGAAGATGATGTGAATTTTAAATAAAGCACTCCAATGGAAAACAAACAGCCATAGGATTATCACTGAGGTGTGAAGCAAGTTACATTTCACTGAAAGAAATTATATCATTACTGCTATAGAGGACGTGTTGAACAGGGGTGGCTTTTGTGTGACTCGTGGACTATGCAAACCTACACACAAACGCGCACAGGAGAGCACAGGTTGTTTCAGCCAGGAAAACTGCAGGATAGAATTATCTATAAACTGTTTCTCAGTGTGCTACCTGAATTGGAGGAAAAAAGGAGGAAGTTCAGTCCCTCTGTCCCCTAAACAGTGCTGCTGAGGGAGCCACTGGTGCTGACTGGCTATGGGCTGTGGGCATCCATCAGTCAGTGAAGGCACTGAGCCTCCCAGACACTTTTACACAGGTCACCAGTCACCTAGTGCTAACTACTTGCTGACCTCAGCAAGATTTGAGGGGATAATCCTGAAGGGCCCTGCAACACCGATCTGCAGATAGAAACCTGAACCAAAACAAAGCAACGGCATGGGTTGAAATATGAAGGAATAAAGTTATAATTGGAAATCTTGAGCTGTGCTTATGGTAATATATTCACCACAGTCCCCTTATATCACTAACCACAAGGGGCTGGGACAGAGGCAATGAAGATAATTCAAGGATTGGAGCATCTCCCTTATAAGGAAGGTCTGAGAGAGCTGGGACTCTTTAGCCTGGAGAAGAGAAGGCTGAGGGGAGACCTTATTAACGCCTGTAAGTATCTAAAGGGTGGGTTGAAGGAGGAGGGAGCCAGACTCTTTTCAGTGGTTGCCAGTGAGAGGATGAGGGGTAACGGGCATAAGTTGGAACAGAGGAGGTTCCACTCAAATATGAGGAAAAAACTGCTTCACAGTGAGGGTGATGGAGCCCTGGAACAGGCTGCCCAGGGAGGTGGTGGAGTCCCCTTCCTTGGAGATTTTCAAGACCTGCCTGGATGCAGCCCTGAGTGACATGCTCTAGCTCTGGGCAATCCTGCTTCAGCAGGGGAGTTGGACTAGATGATCTCTACAGTCCCTTCCAACTCTAAAAAATTCAGTGAAATTCAGAGAGCATGTGCTTTTGTATGACAAGCTTTTACTGAAGTCACCAACTGCAGGGACCAACAGCATCTTTCTGCCTCACTCCAGCCAGGGTCTGATGCACAAGTTGCCGTGGAAACGGTAGAGATTTTCTTCTCTGTTGCATCACTGCACCTAATGCAAAACTACGCAGGTCTCCAGATTGCTCCTAGAGTGACGAATGAGAGCGAGTGGAGCAGATGTGCCTACCACAGCCCGCATGGGGACTGTCACAGGAGGAGAAAACTCCATACGTGACACAACAGAGCTCTTTCGCATGCACATTTGGGCCCCTTGCTGCCCTCCCCGCAGGCAGGGCACCAGGCTGAAGCCCATCAACCCACCTAAGAAATGCCCACAAGCAAAGCTGTGACCCGGCTGCCACCTAGTATACATTGCACAAACTGCTTGAATTGGCAAGTGCCAGAAGTAAGACAGTTCACTTCAACAGCTTGGTTTTTGCGAGTGCTCCCTTTGGGAGTTAGCCCCCACACCCTGAATTTCACTCCGAGTTCTGGTCCTCAACTAATTATCCTCACGCAAGACAAGATTAGGCTGAAACCTGTTTTTGCACAGGAACGACTAAGAAAGCTTCAGGGATCTTAAGTCTTCCAACGACACAGAGCTGAATCTCCAATTTGTAACATGATTTGAGGGCAGTGTGATTGGAAGTGGCACATAAGAGTTTTAGTATCACACTAGACTACAAAAAAAAAAAAATCAATGATCAATAATCCTGGCCCATGGTGCTCTGTGCATGACCTGGCATGAGAAAGTGGCATTTCTCCCCTGTGATGCTGCACTGCAGTTTGATAAACACAATACTTGCAGAGGAAGTTAACTTTCCTCTGGAGCATCAAATATGAGGCACTTCCAGATAGAAAAATGCTAGACTTCAGTGGGTCACCAATCTGTTCCCACACAGGAACTTGCAGCTGCCCAAATCTTGATAAAAAATGAAGAGATGGCTATGAACTGCACTCAAACCACCCCAAATCCACAACCCCAAGCAGATTCACCTTCCCGAAGCTGGGAACTGGACAATATTCTCAAGGCTTGCTCTCATAGGGAGCAAACTCTGCAGCTCAGGAAAAAAAACCAGAAATAATCTGCTGCATTCCTGACCATATTTCTTCCACAGAGGAAGAAAAAAAAGAAAGTGACTCCCATTTAAAGTGACTATTTTCTACTAAAACTGTAAGGCCTAAATTTGCACTTGGACTTAGGCCCTAGGGAAGATTCCTGTCCATATCCTCGTGAAAGGGCTAAAAGGTATTTGTAGCAGAAGGAGGCTACGTGAATCACAAGACAAGACTTTACACTGGAGAATTCTTGTTTCAATCAAGGCTTCCACAAAACACTATCAACTGCAGGCACAATCAGGTGAAACTGTGTAGTACAAACTTGAGAATATTACGTTATAAGAAGAAATGTGGTTCTCTATTCATATTTTGCAAAGCTTCATAAACACATTCCTAAGTTCTCTCACAGTAATGAAGCTACTCAGAGCCCTTCAGGAAAGAGTTCATAAGCTATTTCCAGTATGAGATGCAGAAGTCTGGTTATGTTGTTCCCTGCAGGAAAGCTGTATCAGAGGCACTGAATTTCCACTGCTGCCTTCCCTAATGAATTGATAAGGGACGCTCTCCTGATGAGGGATGCTATCCAGCACATCCCTTCTTTCTATTTTGGTAGTTGATGGGCTCCTGTGATTTAGCTATAATAAATTACACAGAAATATACATACAGACACACCAAATGTTTCTCTTCAAAAACAACGAAAAAGTGGGGCTTCAGGAATTATTTTTTCTGCCTTTTTTCTTTTAAGCAGTCCTCTGTGTATATAATACTGTGGCACATAATACAGTGTGACAGGTCATTTCATGCACCATTTAACTCTTTGCACAGCAAAGTGCCACACCACAATAAAGATTAGAAACACCCCTCAGACCCCCAAATGCTGTGAAGTAGATGCAAAGCAGAGCAATTTGTAAGTGACAGAAAAAAGAGGAAACTCCATTCACCACCATCAAAAGGTTACATTTTGATTCTCTCCCTTTCCACGTGATAGTGTCACCCTGCTTTTCCTTTTTCCCTTTACACATAAAAATAAAAAAATAAAATTATAAAGACATAATATATATATATAATTATAAAATTATAACGACAAAGACACAGAAAACCCTCACCCGGAACTTAAAGATACTACTGCAAAAGGAAATGTTATGTCAGTTGAGTTTCATAACAGAGGGAAGAAATGGGCTTTGTAACGATTGATTTGTTGGAAAGCAAAAGAACGTAGATTTGGATTTCATATCTCTAGAAACTACGACTTCTCTCCATATTGCTTTTTAATGCCTTTTAAATACATCTATCAAAAATCTCATAATTTTATGACCACAAAAATCTCCATACTAGTGCTGGGAAGGAGTTCCAGACAAAAGGCAGTGATGGGCAGGGCTGGTCTGTCCACCCACACCATATCTGAACACTGCAAAGTATAGATGCTTTTTTTTTTTTTAGCAAAGTGATAAGGTTTGTGCATTTAGCAATTATTGAAAAAAGATTTTTCAAGTGCTCTACTTCACTCTCTGATGCTAGTGAGCAGCAATAAAGTGAAAAGTATTAGAGAAAATTGAAAAGGAATCTGAGCATCAGTCAAACCAGATCTCATGCTGTCTGACCAAAGTTAGGTTAATTTAGGAAATGATTTATTCAAATATGCTAAGTTATGCTGATAGGACAGTTTGCATAACATAGGAGTCCTAGAGCCTCTTTAATTGAGCCACTCAATTGCTTTGGCCCTTGACTTTGATAGTAGCTATTGCTAGAATGAGAGAACCCAAACCTCACAGATTGCTAAATGGAAGGCATGAATTAAAATGCACATAGGAGTCTCATAACACGATCATCATTACTGCATTTATTAACATTTTCATGCACTGCAACTACCATTTATTAGTCTAAGACTGACTGGTGCTTTCCCTTTGGCAAAGCAAATGTTGGAAATTAAACAGTAGTTATAAGTTCTGCAGTAACTCAATTACAGTCCTCACCATGGGTGAAGTTACTTCAACACCAATTCTATTGTTTATTCAGTGGTTCTACCACTATTAGCTCTGTCCTTTGGTAGCAATGATATTGTCGATTTATTAAGAGGAATACTTAAACAAAACAAATTATAACAACATTTCGGAAAAAGAATATTTTTCCCTGTTCATATAAAAAAGAAGTGTCAAATTCGTTTTTCCCCAACAAAACTTTCCTCCTTCTGCTAATATTGAACCAAGGAACACATCGCTTGCAGTAAACTTGTAGCAGTTAATAAAAATGACATCATGTCTGCTTTGCTTTCAAATCTCAGTATCAAACTGCGGCTGTTTGATCCAACCCTGGCACGTAACGTGCCTAATGCCCACTGGGGCTCTGCTGCTTCTTTTAAC
This sequence comes from Scolopax mira, assembly GCA_004320125.1. NCBI lineage: Eukaryota > Metazoa > Chordata > Aves > Charadriiformes > Scolopacidae > Scolopax > Scolopax mira. The sequence goes on from BJBW01004971.1 coordinate 31,726, forward strand.
CCTCTATTTTATAACACATTATTGAAACCTTTCCAAAAAGAGTCAGAGGTGCATCAGTTCTGCGCAACACAAGTGCACTTTGGTGGAGCAGACAAGGCTACAAAGTCAGTGAACCCTGCCGGAGACACCAATTTTAAAGACTTTTGCCTTTTGAGCATTTTCATCACGGAGTGGAAGAGTTATCTACAGAACGAGAGTCAGAAACTCTACAAAGACAGACATCGATAACTTTTGATAGATTATTGCTCCCTACATGGGCCCCGTGTAAGAGACAAACGAGGACACGGTTGACAGTGCAGATTTACCCAGTGCTCTGGTCTGCCTCTCCTGCCAGAAGCCTGGCTCTGGCCTGCTAATCTTCTGGTTTATTCACCGAGAAAGGACAGAGCAGAATAACAGGAGCAGACCCTGCATCCTGTGGCTACGGCTCAGTGAATGTTTCAACAAGCAAACATACCAAATGAGAGCAACCTCCAGAGCATGAAATAGATACTCCTACTCTTTTTTCTTATGGATTTCACAGAATCAGAGCATGATATGAGGTTGGAAGGGACCTCTGGAGATCATCCAGTCCAACCTCCCTGCCCAAGTAGGTCCACCTAGAGTAGGTTGCACAGGAACATGTTCAAACGGGTACTGAATGTCGCCAAAGATGGAGACTTTACCTCTCTGAGCATCCTGTTCCAGTGCTCTACCACCTTCAACGTAAATAAGTTCCTCCTCATGTTTAGATGGAGCTTCTTATATTCAAGTTTGTGCCCATTCATGTTCAATTAACTATGTTTTCATGGTGCAGAAGGACATCATCTAGCATGGGTAACATCACCATAAACATATTAAAACTTACTACACATAAACAACTGGTTTACATACAACATGGTCTTGACTTCCAGTCTACTTTCCAAAGCAATGTATACTTGTGCTTGTTTTATTTAAGAAAAAACAAAAAATAAAACCAAGTTAAACGTCTAAACCCCCCACCTTGTATAAGCCTACAAGAATGGTTCACAGATTTCATGGATTTAACAGAGTTGGAAGGGACCTCTAGAGATCATCTAGTCCAACTCCCCTGCTAAAGCAGGGTTGCCCAGAGCGCATCGCTCTGGACTGCATCCAGGCGGGTCTTGAAAATCTCCAGAGAAGGGGACTCCACGACCTCCCTGGGCAGCCTGTTCCAGGGCTCTGTCACCCTCACCCTAAAGAAGTTTTTCCTCATATTTGAGTGGAACTTCCCATGTTCCAACTTATGCCCGTTTCCCCTTATCCTATCGTTGGAAACCACTGAAAAGAGTCTGGCTCTACTATCCTTCAGCCCACCCTTTAGGAACTTGTAAATATAGATAAGGTCTACCCTCAGTCTTCTCTTCTCCAGACTAAAGAGCTCCAGCTCCAGCCTTTCCTTGTAAGGGAGGTGCTCCAATCCCTTAATCATCTTGGTTGCCCTACGCTGGACTCTTTCCACTAGTTCCCTGTCTCTCTTGGATTGGGGAGCCCAGAACTAGACACAGTATTCCAGTTGTGGCCTCACCAGTGCAGAGCTGTGAGGAAGAATGAGCTCCCTTGACCTGCTGGCCACACTTCTTCCTCTGCAGCCCAGGATCCCATTGGCCCTCTTAGCAACAAGGGCACATTGCTGGCTCATGGAGCCAGTCAGAGCATCTTTTCCATCACATTTTAAACTACTTGATGACAAAAGATGGAATTATTAAATACACAACTATGGTGCAAGAGTGGATTTTTTTTAATTTTTAAATGTCAGCTGAGGGAGAGGTAGAGTATTTGGTCATAGATCATATCTGTCTAATGTACTGAAAGAGTAACACACTAAGCAGCCCATAAACAAAGTGAGTTTTAAGAACATAAATTGTAATATAAATCACAGACCACATTAAAATTATTTACTTTCCTCATTCCAGGATGGAATGGAGGCAACTCTGCACAAAGATGGGATATACATTTTATAGCTTTAGAAGTACACTGGGATCAGTTTTATGACATTTTAAATTGTCTTCCTGTTCTATCTTTTTACAAACACACTCAATGACCCTTCAGAGATATGACTTTGACTTTCAGAAACAACAGTTATATATTAGCTGGCCTGACTTGTACCTCTATGCTGCTAAATCTTATTAGTGTTCAAGTCTGACAGTAATACTTAATGGTAAATTATTAACAAAAGTGTATAAGGGGTTTTCACTTTGCTATAAAATCATCTTTTTAGCAGCTAAGGTCATTACTAAAGTCACTGAAGTATTGAAATATTCACTACTGAGGCAGATTCAAAGTCTTCCTGTTCCGTAATTTTCTTTTTCTAAGAAATTCTCTCTTAATTTTCTTCTCCAACTGCAAAGCAACATAACTATGTCTAAAACAGAATTAAAAGGTACTTAGCACACCTTCCAGCAACTCGTTTTTTGGTAGGCTAACATTTTGTAGCAGTATCGGTCTATCTATAAATGGGCAGAAACAAAAGTACGATAGTAATTCTTATTGGTAAGAAAAGAAATTTCCTTAGAGCTTCCTCATCTCACAAGAATAGTATAGTTTTAGCCGTAAATTCTATAAAATTACACAGTTCTGCAGTGGTGGATTGTTGGTTTGTGGTTTTTTTTGGTTGGCGTCCCCTCCCAACAGTGTAAGGAAAAACACTCAACAACAAAACAACTCACAAAACTTACTCCAGAGTATTTTCTCCTTCACATTCCTTCCTCCTCAAGGGCCTCTTGGGCCCCTCAACCATCCTGGCTTGTCCTCCTTCATCCAGCCACCAATTCCTGCCCCTGAGCCCCCACTACCTGCATTCCTGCAGACTGTCCGAGGACTTGAGCACGGGCTCTAAAGGAACATGCACTGAAATACAGTGCCACGTTTAAGCCTTACTGTCTTCATCTTTCTGCACATCAAAACTTTGCCAAGGGAAGGAGGAGAGCACGGTAACCATAAGCCCTATCAGATGGAAAGCCAGAGGCAAACTTACCAAACTGCCTTAAATATACCAGGCTTTTTCTACAGTGCATTTAGCATTCCATCTAATACAGAATCTCCAAGGCATTTAAAGCAGGATAGGATGCCATGTCCAAGTCCCGTGGTGCCCTACCAACTCCCACTGTTTATTAGGTTTGGGAAACTTATGGATGCTATTAGTCTTCGTCTGTTAGCAGAGGAGATTAGCACAGAAAAACAACCAAGAACCTGTCTTATTGTTTGTCCCTTACATCAGTTGAACACCATAGTTAGATGTTTGCTGTTAAAATATCCTAATGAAAGACATCAGGGGGCAGGGTGTGTGTGTGTTTCACTTTTAACCTGCTAGCAGAGAACAGATAGAGATGTTTAAGCTAAAATCTAGCTTTGGTGAACACTTTCATTGTGACTAGCTCCTGAGCTGAGGAGCTAGTTGAAAATTGAAAAATTTATCCCTGTTTTTCAAGTAGTTTGAGGGTCAGGCTTTGTGGTAAGCTTCAGTAACTATTCAGAGCAATTCAGCAATCCTCTTCTTTTGCCCATAGCTTTCCACAGTCTAAGAGCAGCTTGTTGCTCTGACACGATGCCCGTTTTAACTCTAAGACAAGGAAAGACCAAATGTGGATCCTTCTATTAATGCATGACTACTGCAGCTTGCATATAACTAAGAATACTTATTTGAAATAAAACGCTTCCATAAGGACAGATGCACATGGTTCTCACCTGTGTAAACATGCATGGCTAATGAAAAATATATGCATATGCACATGCGTACACCATAAAAAAACCCCAAACAACTTCAAATATGAATGAGTGCAAGTGAACTGAGAATTTTTTTAGACTCTACTATGTTTTAATGCTACGTCTATTCACATTTCCACAAACACGACTAGATACAAAGGGTATTCAGAGAAATTCTACTTTTCTTTACAATTTTTAATGTAGAGCTTTCTTTTAAAAATGACATTTTATGTCCTATATAAATGTGACTAAATGAGAAACTTAACAAAACCCTGAAATAAGTAGTGCTGACAGATTTTTCTCTACTTACTCTACTGTAAGTCAAACAAAAGCGAGTGAGCAGCATTTGGTACTTAATGCTAACAACTTCATCAAAAAACCCTGACACCAGTGAAAAATCAAACGGAATTCGACAGTTATCCCCCATCTAACATGTCTTACTACACTAGATGTCTGAAGTGCAAAGGCAGGAAACAAAAGACTGCATAAATCTCTAACTTACACAGGGTGGTGGGGGGCAGTGGTGGAAAACTCTTATACCCATGGTCAACCCAGCAAGACACAGCTCTGCATTTCTTACCCAGCCAACCAGTAAGATATTAAAAACAAAATAAGTACCAACTGAATAAGTGGATAAAGAAGGGGGAAAAAAAAAAAAAAAAAAGATTCTCTACAAGTCTTCGGATTCTGTGCTGGTATCAAGTGGCCCCTATTAACGCTAGGAAGTATGCATGAAAAGAAACAAGACCTGACAGCCTGGAGATCAGCACTGGGGCTCCACGCTGGTCCCTGCACCTGCTCGGGCCCAGCAGTGCACAAGGGCTCTGCGGGAGCCGGGCGAGGGAGGATGGTGGAAGGCCATCAATAATACATCCCTGAGCACCAGAGAGAAGAAGAAGGGAACAGCACGCCGCATGGCGATTTCAAAGCCGGTTTCTTGAGAGCAGTCAAGGCCATTTCCATGAGCGTGGCCACCCTCGATTTACCAGTGTGTTCCAGTACACACACGAGCTGCTGGAAAAGGATTACTTTAAGCTTCAACCCAACTCGAGCATCTCTCCAACACGCTCATAGAGAGATGGGACAGTCCTTACCAGAAATTCAGCACCAGTTTTCTTTTCACATTCAGGAATCAAGTTCCCATGCAGGGAGGTCTGGCTGCAATCTCACGCTTGACACTGATATCAGAATTTGGCTCCTGATGTATAGGCCACTGACAGGTTTGCAGATGAGGCAGCTAATGCTGCAAAAACTTTCCAAGAGCCAAACAATCTACAAGACTCAATTCTCTGCTGCTCACAGACCTTATTCAGACAAAAGCATCACCACCAGCTTCCACAGGTCCTTTGGTCATTTCCATGGCTACCCTGCATCCCCATGCATCGCTCTACGGAGTCAGCAACAGCCTTTTTGATTTTCCTGGGACTACAAACTAACACGCTTCAACATACCTTAAAGCAAAGTGGTGTAGCACATAATCACAGAGGCTGTCAGCCTCTCAAGTTCTAGTCATCCCGAGGGTTTAAAGCTCATTTCCTGGTATTTGCTATTTCCCATCCGGTCTAGATTTCTGTCCTTCCTGCTACCCTGTTGCCAGCAAACAAGTGACTGGTCACAAGCATTTTGCCTTTGCTTCCAGATGTACCAAGAGAGCAGTTTGGATTCTCTTACTTCAGTACATACAGCTCCTCCTGTCAGTTCCCTGGGCTTCAGAGAAGGGCTACTTCCCACCTTTCCTCTGTGCACCTCAGTCTTCTCATCTACTTTGTCAACCTGCTCCCTACCACATGTTTACTCTTCTGAGAGTACAAGAACATGTTACTTCCCAGTCCCAAGCTCGAAGAGCTCTCTGGGGGGTAACACACATATACAGGAGGAAGAGTGCTCTAGAAACTCAGCTTATTCAATCTTGCAGACTATATATTCGATTCTTATTCTGAAACTCAATTTGCAGAACTTCTGAAGCCACTGGCCCACGTTTGGTGGTGAGGCACAATTACAATGCCACAGGTTCTACAAAATCAAGTGACTCCATATTACAGAGATCAAGTTCATCTCTCACATCAACATCCATTTGCCTGGAGATAACCTCCACACCACTGAGACCTTACGTATGGCCCATTTATACAGGCAGAACTCCTGCTAAAACTTGCAGCCAACTCGGGGATGCAAACCTGAGAGGAGCCATGTTTCTGTTCTTCCAACTACTGAACAGACCTGCCTTTCCCACCTCAGCAGTCTCACAGTGCACCCAGCATCAGTTATGTGCCTCCATCCCAGTTCAGGGGTATTTGCTCTTGCCCCTGCACTGAAGTATGCTGCTTTCTCTAAGCTGCCAAACACAACTAGTTGTGAATCACAACACAGAAAAAACGCTCTACCCTGATTGCAGTGCACAAAATTGCAAGGCAGTTACTTCTGATCATATCAGTTGGGAAGTTGAAGGGGTAGGGGAGGGCATATCCTTAAACCAACAACCAGTGTGGAGTTCATTGTTTAAAATATCCATCTGCTTAGCTGTGAAGAAATTCACAGGAAGGTTGTCCTCAATTTTAGACAATAGTGAAAGTTTTGTTGTTTTCAGAACAACAAATATTTCGTATCTCAATCATAGAAAAAAGTACTATCGCAATAGGTAAGTACCATTGCGTACCACCAAGGAAACTGATGTTATCATTAAGCACATTGTACTAGAAACTTCAAACACTGCAGGAATCCAAGTTTGTTACTAAATATCTATTAAAATAGGAATATCCATTCACAGAGTGTACATACAGGTGTACCCTCCTCCCACCTGCTTTCCACACCATCATTTCACATGGTAGATTTAAGAACAAGTGACACTGAATTTCTGACATCTCAAAATAACTTCCATAGCAGCTAGGGTTTTCTCCCTACTTTTGGAAAACAAACTGCTCAGTTATCATATTGTATCTTTCAGTGGTTCTCTTTCTAATTTTGTGGGGGCTTTCATGTTTGTGGGCATTTCAATAGTAATTTGACTATGAAGTCTTTCTTCATAAAATACTCTAAAATATTTTAAGAATTTATCCCTTTATTATCTTAAAAAAATAACTCTTAAATGATGACAGTCTCAGATTTTCCCTTTATATTCCCAGCTATAAATAATTATTTTCTGACCATTACCATTGACAAGTTTATCAAAGAATATAAAAACTCATACCACTGGAAGTGTGTGTGTGTAGTTTGTTCACACCTCCCGGCTCTGTTCCAACACACCTTGCTTTTATACTGTCCTGGTTTGATATACCTATGCACCTCTCAACATACCTACACACATAGCAAACCACAGAACAATTGGGTATCAATCTATTGACAAGTTATTAAGTAGATATTTAGAGTATGTTGAGCATTACCCACCTAAATGTAACAGTTCAAAGGATCTGTGACGAGTTGGAGACAGATGTATATTCATACAAACCCACTGAACTAGACTGGTTGCCACTGTCAGCAGCCACGCTTTGGCTGATGAAAGTCTTTGAGCCAGCAATTACTGCTACGAGCTCTGTGTGTGTTATATAAAGCTATTTTAATGATGTTTCACTCATTTAAAAAACACTCCGTTTTACCTGGTGAATTTGCCTCGACGGAATGATGCTAAAGGCAGCTGTGCGTGGCAAGCCCTAGTCGCTGAGCTCAAAACAAAGGAGCCTTTTAGTGATACACACTCAGGGGTTTGGTGCTGTGGAGCTTTGTACAAAGCTTAAATGGAAACTTATTAAAAGAAAAAAAAAAAAAAGCTTTTTTACATCGAGTGCTGTTTTGTTCCTTTAGGAACTGAAACTAAACTAGTGTAAAACATCCTCCTCTCCCCTCGTTTGGGGTCCCAGTGAGACACCTGGGCAGTGGCTGCAGACCAGGCAGAGAGGAGCAGTGTGCTGTCTGGGGGACGCTGGGAGAGATGCTGCTTCACAGAAACCTGGGCTGATATTTATAAAAGCTTGCACTCAAGTCTCCAAGACCTGTATTCCTATCCTCGTCCTTGTTGCTTTACCTTGCTAATTCTTCATCAGAATCTCCTCCTGCAGAAAGAAAAAGGAGAAAGCCCTCCCTTTCCTGCAGTTTGTTCCACCAGCATCAGTGGCTGAGGTCAAGTGGGGACAGAGCCACAGGTCCCTGCCAGCCCTCTCCCATGGCCCTCCAAAGCAGGGCAGATGCCTGAGCAGCATCTGGACGTGAGACACTGTCTCTTAAAGCATGCCGTTGAAGGATCAATCTTTTCTTCATTTTCTTGCAGAGGGTCAGGTCACAATCTGGGCTCTCAAACCAGCAGCAGCCCTTCTACAAGTCCTTCTCAATGAGCATATCATGGAGTTGCAAAACCACATGATTTAGGCGTTTTACTCTTTTTAAACAAATAGAAATTTAGCAAGAGTTGATATTCTTTTTAGCTTTATTTGTCTGCACAATTTTTAAAATAACTTCTGACTACACAAGTTACAGGATGCTGTTTCATGCAAACTTCTGCTTCTTACATTGCACTTTTATGTATTAGGGCTATCATCACTAAGGCACAAGCAAGCTACAAATACCAAAGCAACTGCTGTTACTATCAGCACTTACGGGAATCGAAACTTAGTTCGGGGACACTTAATTGCAATTGACATGAACTTTGGAATTTTACTCTTGTTAACTGGATGAGGCTAAATGAGGCTAAAATCGTATTTTGGGAGAGGAAAGTTGCCTTGCAAACCTGTTCTGGCTGGGTAAGAAATAGTCAGTCACCTTCACAGCTGGGCGAGGAAGTAGGGAGAAGCAAAGCCCAAGAAGGTATAGAGCTCCACAGACTCAGACACAGGCCTGTTAGGGATTTTAACTCATTGTTTGCTCCAAGTCGCAGACAGCAAGGTAAAGGTGAAGAGAAGTGAAGAAGGTGACAGAGGTGAAGAAGAGAATTGCTTGCTCATCCTTTCTTGGATTTTAAAGGTGTTTCACTAACACAATTAAAAACGAGTGTCCAAACATCACTCGAGTAAACAAGTAAAAGCTGGAGCAGGCCCTGGGCTCTCACCATTCCCATTCCTCCCCTACCATCTTGGGGAAGAGGACAGGCCACCACTGCTCCAGCAGCATCCTGAGACCGGTACCGATTCTTACCACAGGTGAACTGGGGACAGGCTGTGCTCCCTCCTCAGCTCTGTTCAAACCTGCTGCATGGGTTAATGTGGGTGAATCCAGTTAGATTGACCCGTGCATGTGGGACAGGTAATGGAAACAAGTGCAGGTTCCCGCACAGACACAGCAAGTACAATGGCTCTCCCCTAGCCAAGCAAAGTATCTTTCATTAGAAACACACCTTTATGAGAGTCTTTAAAAGGAAAATTCAATTTACACCTAACTTGAGGCTTTTTACATTGCTTAATTAGTAGCAGCTATCCTAGCTAATGAAAATTAAATACCTTTTTCGCATGCTCTTACTTGGGAGGTCAGGAGGAGCAGCTGCACACACAGTCAGGCTTTCACAAGAGCACTCTGGGGACAGAAAGAGTGAGGAAACCTGGGGTTCACCAAGGGCTGATACTCCCACTGAAACAGCTTCTTGCAGGGTGCCCAGCCAAGCCCTCTGTGCAGCTCCGCTCTCGGGAGAACTTCACTCTCTGCAGCTCCTTTCACAGCCTTTTTCAAGAAATGAAGAAACAGTATTTTTCATGCAAGAAGCATCGCAGCTGAAAGAGGCAAGTTGCCCTGAGCATAACACCATGCCTTAAGGGAAAGCTGCTGCATTTCCTTGCCCTGTCACCATCCCACCATACTGAGCAGCAGCTTGGTATTTCCAAGCTCCTGACCTTCTCTGAGAAGGGAGGAACACACACACAGTGTGGGGTTGCTGCCACAGCTACTCTCGCCCAGCTCTCACAATTGCACCCATGGTTTCTAGTGGTCTTAAAACTCCCTTCAGAAGTGTCAGTGGGCACACCTCTAGGCACACACCAGGGTCAGGCACACACCACAGTACACCCCTACGCTGCAGGGACTGCAAGGTCCCAGGAAGATTACACAGGGTGTCTGTTGCACCCATGGGGTGCTTCATCTCACCCTTCCTGAATGAACCGTGGCTGCAGCAGCTTTGGATACTGGCACCTCCACCTGTGTGTGTGACAGGAGTCAAACTCCCCCCAGCAGAGCCTGCAGAAACAAATCTGTGCTTATGCTGCAGCTCACACACTGGTATTTTAGTGCAAACCCCATTTCAGAAGACATTTAAGGTATTATGCTGGGCTGTGAAGGGGTGCAGCTATGGCTTAGAGCACATATTCTTTCCAGCTCTTGTAGAAAGGGCAACATCCAGGGTAATAGTATCTGAAGCCACCCCAGCAAGGTTCCCCTCAAGTTCAGCCCTAGTGCTCTCACCTTATCACAGCCTGCAGTGGACGTGTACAAACATAGGAATTTGTGTGTACTTATCTTTTGTTCCTCCTCTAGATTTGACCTCCAGTAATGCACCGTTAAGTGCTTCTGAGGAGGGTACCAGTTTACCAGCTAAACCCTCAGGTCTCATTTTTTCAAGCTGTTAACCCACTTGCAATCAGGCTGTAACAAGTATGGCTGGTAGTTTGTCTCTCACCGTGCCATTGACTTTGAAAACACCAGCCTCTGAGCAGTGAGTTGTGGCAGTCAGCTAAGTTTAGTTCCTAAGAGTTAAACAATTTCTAAACCTCAAATTTAGTAATTTGAAAGTCTCAGAAAGCTGAGTAGATCAAACTAGAGCAAACATGTCTGCAGCGTGGGACCATTCCACTCTCTTCTCCCTCAGGAGAAAGCCCACCAGCGGGGAGTAGGCTCTCAAAAACTCCAAACCACAGCACGTGTCTACAATCTTCTTGTGTCCCATGTGGCACATCCTTTCTGCACAGCAAATGGAAAACAAAATGCCTCGCTTCACTCAGTGCCTCAGCTTCCTTTAGAGCCTCCTGCCACTTGAGCTTCCTTTGAGCTACTCAACTCCAGCAATTTCCTTTTGAGTACACAACTTCAATTGAGAGATAATCTGTCCAGTTCATCAAAAAAGCCCATGCGATCAAATAACAATCATTTCACTTGGAGAGCCCATTTCAGAGAATTTGATTGTTTTGCTTGGCTACATACTTCCTTGGCCCATGGGGGACACAAGTACCAATTTTGGCAACAGTCTGGCAGTGCTGCAGAATCTTTGACAGTGTTTTGAGAGGTGACTGATTAACGGGCTACAGCAAGACTGCAATGTGCTAGTCGCATTGCTTCCCTGGAAGCCCAGATGATGAAAAAGATGCTGTATTTTGTTACTGTTACACTTTGGTTTCACCTTGTTTTTATTTTCATCACCACTACTCCATACTGTCAGCTTCTTTCCATTCAAAACAGATTTTTACTTTAAGTACTCATTTACAACAGTGAGAGCATAGTATGCAATTAAATATGCATATGCATTATATTATCCTGAACACTCTTATTTTATTTAACACCTAGATAACAGGCATTTCCTCATTCAAAGCAGCTTCTGAAAGCTGCATACTTATTTCAAATGAGACCTCAAAATATTTAAATGTACGTCAACACATCAAAGGCTACTATAAAATTATGGTCCGTTTGACAATACCATGTATTTAACCTATTTAAAAGCCTAATGGAAAATTGTGGAGGTAAAAAAACTACCCTTTAAGTGCAACACACGTTTCCATAAAATTACCGACAATTAAAAAAGCTCACCTTCCTGTGGCAGCAGTGACCTAGCAAAGCACATTTGTTAGATCTGTTATGATAGGCAATATTCACTACACCAGGGGAAAAAAAATAAAATTAAGGTCTTGTTCTCTGCTGGAATTTCATCCAGTACTTCTTAGTGACACTTGGAAAACCTGAAGCAAGACCATGCTTTTGCTGGCAGGTGAAAGCCAAGTGGGTCTACCAGGATTCCTCTTGATCCACATTTAGAGCAACCAAACCACAAGTACGTAACAGATTTTTCAAAGTTTCAGAGCACACGGCAGAAATCATACCAGATTTACTCTGGACTTTCTGCTTCCTTGGCACTGTTTCCCCTCTAATTAGTCGATACATTACCTTTATCCATTTTCAGTGCTCATACGTCCACCACAGATCATAAATAACTGCACAAAACACACTACTGTACAGCTCAAGGAGTATTATGTTGCTTCATTTTGTTATCAGCATAAGTTTCAGCGTTGCGTTTCTCCTGGACGCCTCTTATCACGAGTACAGTGCCTTGTCATCCCAATTATAATTCTGTAACAACTTTAAGAGATATGAGTACACTTAAGCTAAGTTAGACAAATAAGACCACGTTAATCTATGTTGCATCCTCTGCCACAGTACTGCAGACCTGGAGTCAGTAGAGTGATTTATGCCCAGCAATAAGCTGTGCTGAAGATCAGGTCCCAGTTACATTGGCAGATCAGTGTGGAAGCCTGGGCTGGAGTAAAAATATGGCACAAGAAGGGAGGCACACTGTCAGAGCTGTGCACGTGTATGCATCTGCTGATGGGCCTGGTGACGGCCGTGGTGGGGAGGAGGTCCGAGACTGAAATAGCACAAGTAATTGCTAAAAATCAGGATTAAGATGCACTGGAAGAGCTGTGAAGGAAACTTTGCACATAGGCTGCCTACATCATATCTGACTCAGATCTCTTAGTCACATTTGTATGAATAACATTCATCAAAGACTCAAGTGCAACTGTTTGTGGAACAGTTTCAGTGTGACTGGGCCGATTCAAACAGTGTAAGCAATTCCCCTACTCTGAGTAATTTCAGGATGAATGCAGTGTTTGCAAAACCTGCAGCAGGCTTCAGTTTCAGACACTGCAAGAGGCATACAGAGAGGTATTAAAAAAATATATTATCATTCTTTAACTGTTGCACCTAAATAAAAATAAACCACAGAGGGAGGCGTAGCAAATGGTGCAGCAGAGGCCCAAGCTGTTCTGCACAGCACACTCCCCCCAGTCTACTATTCTCCAAGATTGCCCAGAGGACCTTTTCTACTGATCAGTAAAATTTACATTTACTAATCAGCCCCAGACACACATCAGAGGCAAACAGAAGAAAAGACCCCACCAGGAAGGAATCAAATGAAAAGAGTATGGCGAGAGCAAGGCACATGCTGGCAATGGCGAAGCGGTGATGGCTGCCCTGGGAGCCCACCACCATGGCCTCGGGCAGCCAAGGAGCAGAGGTGGGTGGCCAGGCTCTCAACAGGGTGAGGGACAGGATCTGGTGTGGGCCCAGGTACTGAACTATCAGTCCTGATAATCACTCAAACTCATTAAGGGAGCTGCTGAGATTTCCTTTGTTCCCCCACATCGCTTTGGAAGTGAGCAGTTAAATTTTTTGATCAGGAATTGGAGTCTTCAGGCAAACACTGCTCAGTCCCGGTGACTTCTCATGTGCAACCCCACCTGCCTCAGCTCCTCCAGATTTCTACCTCTGACAAAATCTTATCTTCTGTTCTCTGAAAGATAACCCCAAGGCAGGAGACTTTTCCTCACCTTTAAGGGAGATAACTTGTCCAATCCTCCAGTCCCCCAGTCCCCGTGCTCTATGAACGGGGAATACCCGACACGGGATTTCTGTTTCATTTTTAACCACAGACCAGGATTCAACTTGGCTCCACAAGACCTTTGCAGGGGGTGAGGGGAGGGACAGGCAAGCGTCTGAAAATCTTATACCTGCATTCTTTTAATGATGACAACACTCATCCACGTAGCTTAAGTAATAACAACTAAGATATTTTATAATAGCAACTGTACAAGATGATTCCAGGGGATACGGCTACTACAGAGTAATCAATCCCATAGGATTAGAAGCAGTCTGCTGAGCCTAATGCTTTAACATCTCAGAATTATTCATCATCTCATGGTAATTGCATTTTCTCTAATGTATTATTACTTATATGTTAATGGCACCCTTACAGCATTGAAAAGCCTGTCACGCCCAGCCCCACACCGCCGTTTATTTCCTGTATATGTACCGCTTGCTGTCATCAATGTCTCTTCTCAAGCCTTTTTAGCTGTTGACCCAAATTAATGCCTTGCTGGAGATTGTCTTCCTAGCTGTAATTACAGTAAAAAAGGAACTTCACAATAAATGCTTTTCTCCAGTGCCCACAGCTTCTGTTAACTCTTTTCTCAGTGTTTGCACTTGCCTGCTAGACACGTTCCAAGAAAATACACATTTGGTAGCTTAAATTCTGCGTCTTCCCAGTGGAATTCACCTCAGAATAAATACTTAGATCCTGGTAATGAAAACCCAGCTAATGCTTTTGCTGGCGGTTTGCAGTGCTATCCGTGCTTAGAGAACAAGTTGAACATTGTGGCAATTTGTAGTGTGTTGCCCAAAACACAGCAGTCCAACTTTTCCTCAGTGGCGATTGCAGCACGGCCATCCCTCAATTTAACCTAATTTGGTCACTCTTTCTCTGACAGCTTGACACTAAGATTGCAGCAAGCCCCATCTACTACGTGATAAATAGTGACATTCATTAGAATAAAACAGCTTGTACATTATACTCATTAGCAACCTCTAAGATTACTTTAGCTGAATGACTCGGGTCATTGCCTTTCTAACTCTCTAAAGTAATCTATGGCTGGGATTTATTTTCTTGTGATTTCCTGGGATTCTTCTCTTTCCGCAATTTCCATCTACATTAGAAATAGATAACAATGCTGACAACTTGCCGGACAGTCCTGGTAAGTGGTCGTTCATAGTATCAGGTCAGGCATCTCCAAAGATTCTAAAATCATATAAACCAGCCACTACTATGTCTTTATCACAGAATTGTCAGAGTTGGAAGGGACCTCTAGAGATCATCTAGTCCAACTCCCCTGCTAAAGCAGTTGCACATCACTCAGGATGGCATCCAGGTGGGGCTTGAAAATCTCTAGAGAAGGGGACTCCATGACCTCCCTGGGCAGCCTGTTCCAGGGCTCTATCACAGTCACCATAAAGACCTCACATTTGAATGGAACTTCCCATGTTCCAGTTTGTGCCTGTTGCCCCTCATCCTGACACTGGGAACCACTGAAAAGAGTCCGGCTCCATCCTGCTTCAGCCCACCCTTTAGATACTTGTAAGCATATTTATTGCTCACTCCTCCCTACAGAAGAAATATGCTTTGAAGGGAAAAGGAAATTGCATTAAAGGGGTGCGGGTGGATCTCTTCTCTACCAAATAATTAAGAAAGAGAGGAAAGTGGTTATAATAATAACAATCCCATGAGAATCAATGGAAAAAAAATAACTAAGATAATCTATCAGTCACACGTAGGCAAATGCTTGATGCTGACACAATCTTTGTTAATACCAACTGTTAACTCTGAAGCAAGAACCATTTGTTTACTTTGCACACAGGTGGCACTCAGGGCCTCAGCCATACTTGCTGTGTGTGTGGAGAGGTATAAATGCTGTCCTAGGACAACTGAAAGAGTATGGCTCATTGAGTGCCTGTCTGTCTACCCAGATATAGTTTTGTGATGCTAGTTAAATAGTGTTATATATATAGCATGATACATACACTATTTACACAGCATCAGACTGACAAGACACAGAGCATTCAACCTGAAAAGGAGTATTGTTAGCATGAACTTCATTTCCTCAGACTTGATGGGGCACAAAAGACTCATTATGCCCTTTTTCCTCTTTCCCATGAGGAAAAGGGATTGCCTGGGGAAGCAAATGTTCAAAACATAGAATCAAGAGATAAAATCCTTAAAGTACATTATTACTGTCTTTCTCCACAACTTTCTCTCATCCTATGGTCTTATTTTGCTTTTAAATGCAATGTTAAATGCATTTTTTTTTTCTTGAAATTGAGCTGTAACCTTTTTGGGTCAAGCACAATCTCATCCTATTCGCATATAATATGGGACATAATATTCTATAAAATATAATTCAGTTTCTTGAAACTGGTGAATTCAATATAGCAGGTTGCTACATCTGGAGACGCAGTAATTCTATGTGACAGTGATGAGCAATCACAGTAGGCTCTCCTGAAGCCTACACATTTGGTAGGTGATCCTGCTTAAATGTTAGACAATACACCATAATACACAAAGGATTAATTGAAAGTGCACTCAACGGTAAAATTCAAGACTACGCAGGAAACTTCTTCTTAGAAGAGAGCTACAGAAGATGCTTCTTATTGTCCTTTCTTGAGGAAAAAAAGAAATCCTACAAGAAGTGAGAGGGAAGAGGGAAAATGAAAAGACCCTTCAGTAGTCAACAAAGAAGGGGGAGAACCAGAGGTGATCGGAGATGATCTCCACTCAAGAGCTTGTGGAAAAAGGAAGCAATGGTTGTCACGCAGCCAAAGTGTCATAGTGTTGCCCCCCTGGGATGGACCAAGGGCTACTGTGCACAGTCAAATCATCATGGCCATGTCTCTCCTGCACCAGTGCATCACAACACCATGACTCAGTAGTTCTCCAAGTCACTAGTAGGAGTTATTAAGCTGCTTTCAGGCACTATAGAAAGCAAGTACTGCTATTCAATAAAATTTGCAGCTGTGCAATCTTATACAATGTGACAGGTTAATCAAATCTCATGCTTCAAGGCATAACACAATTGCCTGTAAGATGAAGAAAGTACTTCTTGCCCATAGTATTGTACAAGCAGTTGTTCTCATCTTTCTACAAAATAGGAAGAGAAATAGGTGTAACAAATATGGCCAAAAATCATACAAATTATGACAAATCACAGGTAGGACAGTAATTTGCACCAAAGAATTATCAGAATCTTTTTATCGCTTCTACTTGCTTCTTTTTTAGTAAAAAGAGATAGCTTGGAAAGGCTGAAGTTCTATAAATTATTAAAAGAAAACCGGTAGAAAAAATCTGGTCTCTGCCTTCTCTATTTTTAACATACACTTAACCAGAGTTCATTCACAGCCTGTTGATTAAAACTATTTGCATGCAGGTTTTGCTTCAGCTCATATTAAAAGATTATTCGTAACTATGGCACAACTCAAAAACACCCTCCTCTGCTAAATGAACACGTATGAAATAGACACCATTAAAATCAAGTTATTTTAAGCAGGTCTTTTCTTGAATTGAGGCATTTGAGTTTGCAATTCCCCACCCCCCACCCAATGGCTAGACTAGAATTTTTCTGGTTTTAATCTATACCCTTTTGCAAAAGGCCCAAGTGCCTTGCCCTTGTGCAGAGGGTGGAGAAGGTTAAAGTTACACTCAGACTGTAAAGTCAGCCTGTTAGAAATTAAGAAATTCCAGAAAACAAGGAGAATACAGTTAATGAGTGTTTGTTCCAAGCAATTTGCTCAGCCAGGAAGGAACTCTGCAGCAGAAAGCAGCCACATGGGCTACCATCTCCCTGCCTTCTCCTTCTGCCCATTCACCTCATCCTCTACACATCTGCTGTCCTCCTGCAACAAGTCAGAGCCAGCTAAGCTGTGAGGAACTCCTCAGAGCAGGGGCACATGTTGTAAAAAAGGTGCAGGAAGAGGTAAGATTGTGCAGACAGGAGACATTTAACACCCAAGAGCTCGAGAGCAAAAGCACCGAGATGAAAAGACAACAGTATCTTCGGGAAAAAACATGAAGTTGAAAGACCACAACTGAGCAACACAGAGGACCAGCACCTTCCAGGGGACTGCAAAGCCTGTCCTGTCCCCACCTGCTGAAAACTGCCCAGCTCATCACACACCTTATTGGGACTGCTTTCCTCAACAGCACACAAGTTCTACCCATCTACCTTCTGCATTGCCCAATAAATAAC
This sequence comes from Scolopax mira, assembly GCA_004320125.1. Lineage (NCBI taxonomy): Eukaryota > Metazoa > Chordata > Aves > Charadriiformes > Scolopacidae > Scolopax > Scolopax mira. Next base: position 49,176 of record BJBW01004971.1, read on the forward strand.
TGCTTTATGCTTTAATGGTGCGAGTGTCCTGCTTGTAGGGTTTTTGTGCACAGCAAACCCTACCTCGACAAGATGAGCCAGAGAGGAATGGTTACAGGGTGGCTGTAGAAAATTTAAGCCTGAAAAGTATGGGAACTACTCCTGCAATATCTCCATGCACAAACTGTGACTAAATATCTATTTTTTGCAAATTTGTTTGCAGAGGAGAGAGTGGAAGAATCTAAATTTAAAAGGATCCTGAAGATTTATCAGATTTACATAAGAGTTAACTAATAAAATCCACATGGAAAACATCTCCTGAAGCATTAATTTTACTTCTCAAACATAATATGAATAATATATGACATGAAAGTGGGGCAGAAAAATATACCTGTTTTTTAAATTAGGGCAATATCATTTGCACAGATGGCAAAGGGCTCTTATTAAGAGCAGTAACAACATTCCATCATTTGCACAATAGTCTAAAACTCTAAGAGCAAGACTCAAATGCTGACATAGTGTTATTATCCACTTATTTCCTGAATTGCCGGTCAATCTGTAACGTGATCACTTTAGTTTTGCAGATAAAAAAACCCCACAAAACTCCAGGCACAGTGCAGAATGCATATTGGAAAGGGTTATTTCAGGCTGTTTACTAGCACCATGTCATACAAACTGTCAAAAGGTTAAATCATGGATAAATCAAAGTTATGATCAGTGATGAAACCCTCAAAAAAACCCAAGAATAACATGTTATATTAGCATAGAGGATTTTCACGTTGGGATGCTAAGGTGGTGGTGTTCTCCAGTCCCTCTCCACTCACTCATTCAAGTGGCCAAAATTAGAAGGTTTGGGAAAAATAGTTCTCATGAACGTCTGGCTTTTGCTTGCATCCTGACTAAAATTTGGAAGTTTCACATGCTAGTTACAAGGAGCTAATGCAACAGCAATAATTAAGATTTTTTTTATTATTATTGTTTTTAATTTTGCTATATATAATTTGGAACCCAATTCTGCAAGGTTGTCATGTATGGAATGATAAATTGCAGAGTAACACTGCAATTGGAAAGAGGATGGGAGAACATGTGAAAGCAATTCACAGCCACTTCAAAGCCTCCCCACACTACATGGGGTATATAGGACCTTTGTAGATACGGGAACCCTGTCCAATGGCTTCTATTAGACAGATGCAGAAGGACCCAAAAGAAAGAATAAAGTTAAACTTGGTACAGTCTCTGGAATCACGCTTAAACTCCCAGGGCTCAACTCCAGGCAGCACCCCTGCTTGCTCAAAAAACCTTTCAACCATTATCATAAACTGATGTGAACCCAAGCCCCAAGTTCCCATCTGATTCCAAACATTCAACTGACCATTTTATCTATTTTTGGTGGAATGGCTGTTTAACTGAAAGGCAACGATTAAGCTGTTTTCTGGATCCTTCCATAAAGCAGAAGGCAACATTGGAAATTGATGGAAGAAAAATGGAAGAAAAACAGTTACTATTAACATATTATTTCTTCTTTCGAGAAGGAGGAGAATATGCTTTTCCAACACATTGATTTTTTTTTTCCACCCTCTTAAAATGCATTTAAAGCAGATTTTAATTTGAAACACTGAGGTAAAACTCCTGGTGACCTTTCAAATTCAGAAAGAGGCAAGGACAATGATTGATGCAAGTCCCTTACATCACTCTCCTCATTTTTCTAAACACAGCATAAAATGCCATTGAATTTTCTTCAGGTGCAAACCTAATACACATTTCTGGGAAGCTAAAGTTCAGAGTTCCTTCCTCTGCGGTTATATAGGAAGCTTTTCGATTTAAATACCGGCACTCTTTCTGAAGAAAAGAAAAAAAAAAAGAAAAAAGAAAAAAGTGCAGAACTGGCAGCTGAGCAGAGCCCAAGACAGCAGAGAACACTTTTAAAGGTCTGCCAATACAAACCTGTGAGAGAAGTGTTCAGGTTTTTTTTACTTTCTGGAGAGCATGCACTTCTAAGAATTCCTTTTTTACCTGTCAAAGCTCCCAGATCACATCTCTTGAGGCATTTTGAGGTATTTTTAAGGCTTTTTTTCTTCTGAGTTTGGAAACGAGGTCATTCTTTTTACTATTGTCACCCTTGAGCAGAGTAAAATTTCTTTTATCAAAACCTTGTCTTCTCACAACATGCTTCAGAAAAAAAACTTTCCATCAGCTTTTCTTCAGTTTGGATTTTCTAGGGAAATTTGTACAACTACTGAAACTTTTTTCCAAATATATATTTCTTCTATATTAAAAATTCCAATATTATCTGAGTTACTGTTCTTTGAACCAATATATTTTTCTTCTGGAGCTCAGCATTTTAAAATGGGACCTTACAGAGGAAGTTCCTCGCACAATCTGCACTGCTCTCATTAGACTTAGCTGGTACCACGTTTCAGAAAGCTGCTGAAATAGTAGGAATGATTCTGACCATATCATGCTACAACAGTAGTATTTTATCGAATTCACCAAACCACTCCAAAGTTGCATCAGCATAGGTAAGTTAAAACTCAGGGCATGTGCACCAAGTGAAAACAGGGATACCTGGGCTTATTCCACACTAAGATTTCTGGGATTTTTATCCAAAGTCAGCTGTGCATGGACCTGCTGCACAGGCAGTAAGAGTGCACCATGACCTGCACCTCAGCTCCCCACTTGTGGGTGGGTGCTCAACCCCTGCTTCATCAAATACCATAGTGGATGCCCATAGAGGACATTCCCTCACGTCCACTACCTCTGTACTGATTAAATATCACTGGACCCAATTCAACAGCATAGGAATCCTATTTCTTGTTGATCTCATCCTATTGGTTTTATTGGTACAAGTTCAGGTTTGGAGAAGCCCAAAGCAGCAATGAATCAGACACAGTGCTTCCAAATTCTAATCGTGCAAAAGACCAAGCTCCACCATCCCTTGTTTTCAAAACATGCTTGTTTTAATTTTTTTTAAAAGACTACTTCCACTTCTTTACAACTGAAAGACTTAATGATTCTGCTGGGTAAATTAGGAACACATACTGGTTTGCCTCCTGAAATAGAATTAAGAACTTGCCTTTTATTTTTCATTGCATCACTGTACCAAGGACGCACACTGCAAATAGTCTTCCCAAATCGAAAAACAAGCAGTGGAAAAGTAACTGGCAATTTCTTCCTTCTTCATAACTGTAGCCTCACAGCAAACAATCTTCCAGCCAGCAGCTGGTCTGCTCGTACCATTTTCTTCCCATTAGTCCTCATTTAATCTTAGAGATATCAGGGCCAAGTGGGACATGGCTGCAACACTGATGGGATCTTCCAGATCCTAGCTGATGGATGACCCACCAGGGCACACCACACCACCAGCTCACACATGCTGCCCCACCACCATCAAGGCAAGGCCAGCCATCCCGACAGAAGAGCCTGAGGGAGGAACTCAAGACTTCTGCACTGCGGTGGTTCTCCAGGGAGAACAGACTGTGCTAAGTAAGAGGCAACAGAAAAATAAATTTCTCCATCTTCAAATCTTATACTGTTCACATTTTACAGTTCTTGGTAATCTCCACAAAATCGTGCTCCAACTTTGTGGGGGTGTGGAGTACATTAGACTGTTCGGAGCTAGGACCGAATGTACCCTAGGAGGCAGATGTCTCGTAAGAGTCTATGCATGGACTATATGATTTTCAAGACCTTCCAATGGGAATTATGCACTGTACCTTGCACATGGTAGGCTGAACCATGGAAAAGTGTTTACAGCTACACCACAAGCCATGAGAAATTAACACAGTTATTTTTGAGTTGTGACGCTTGCCAACACTTCACTGAAAAGACAGAACCTTTAGATAGAAATGGTCCTCTTTCAGGTAAGAACAGCAAAGCATGGGTTGGGAGCAACACAACTCTGCTCCAGATCATCCCTAAAAAGGAGCTGGAAGCTTTCAAAACTGGAGATCAGGTCATAAATATGCCCATATGTTATTCAGTCTAATTCTTCTAAAATAAAAGCAACCATATAAGTGATGACAGGGACCAGATTACCTTCTCCACATAACCATTTCCTGCAGAGGAGGAGAGAGGCAGGTACAGAGACCAGAGGCTAAAGGGGGATCAGATGAAACGCTGCTGTGCAACATTTGAGTATCTGGGGAGCCACATCAGGTGGGGTTGTCCATAGTGAGCCAAGCACTGCCTTCTCTTTGTCCAGGGAGGGACAAGAGACTGCCACACTGTGCCAGAGCCCACAGTGGTCTTCTCTATTTCAGACCTGGATGAACAAGGGGAACTCATGGATGACTTCTCCTCACATTTTAGTAGTACAACAGAAAATGCAAGAACACAAAAGCAGAGGTAGTGGGTCAGACAAGAAATCCACCCAGTCCTGCACCCTGCCTAAAACACTGGTCAATAGCACACATCTAGAGAAAAATGCAAGGATGAGGCAATTGCAAAGATAGTTCTTCTAAACATACGCCTGTGCACTAACAGTGGCTCCTGGACACCTTATTTGGTACCCAGTCTTGAGGGAAAACTAAAAAACAAAATCAAAAAAGCCCCCTTTTCAGCCAATGCAGAACGTCTTAGAGGTACAGACCTGACAGAGCAATTACCATCCTTGGTCCAGTTGCCCCTTGTAACAGTAATGTTAGAGCTGATAATTTTACACCACTTCAAAGTTAAGGTATGCCTTCCAGCACTCAAATTAGTTCATAAAGCTACTTTGACAAATTGGGGGGGGGGGGAAATCGAGCCAAGGAGCGAGTGAATCACCTGCCCACGGCTATGAGAAAATTCAGCAAGAAAGTTAAAAGCAAATTCATAGCTTCAGAGTTTTGATTCTGCTTTAAAACCAGAGTCTATTCTTACTTTTACACTTCACTTGTGAAGCTTTCAAGAAGAGCTAAAGAAACTGAAGACTATTATCGCCTTCACATTATGCTATTTTAGTGGTTGTAGAGACAACGACATTAGGGATGGTGACAAATATTAAGGTAATGGCTTGTGAAGTGTTGTGAGTACTGCCAGTTTATCTATCCATTGACAAAGTTATCATTGATGGCTTCATTCAGAAAAGCATGGAAGCATGTGCCTACACTGTTACTATTAAGCAAAACATTTAGGTGTGTATTTAACTTCAAGCATCTGCTTAAGTTCCAAAACACTTATTTTGGGAATTAAGTGCAGGCCCTTTCAAAGGGGAGTGGTTTGCTGATGAGGTAACTACATAAGATCATAAAACGTCACCACAAAGGAAATTATTTGGAGTCTTTCAGGAAAAATACCACCCCCTCACACAAGCGAAGAGGTCAGGGCCTTGAGCTGGACCAGCAGAGGGAACCCAAATGCTGCACACTCCAGCTGCCACCCAGCAGAAGAAATGTTATTTGCATGCAAACTCCCAGCCACAAGAGCTCCCTGCTTCTAAGCTGCAGCACACCTGCTTCTTCTAGAACATCCTAGAAACACACATCCTTCTTAGTCGCCAAAGATATGGTCTACCAAAGATATACGGACATATCTGTCTACATACATTAATCTCTGACATCCATTTTTTAAAGGACAAATATATTAAATGTAGTGTGTTTGTACAGCCTAATCTAGTTGATTTATATTTTCCAACTTTACTACTTCCTTCACATTACACCTGTCTTCTTTTATACCAAATAATGTAACATTCACAATATGCAAAATGATGAAGTATACCTCAAAGAGATGAAGACACGTAACGGCACAATCCATAACTTTGCTATCTTAATATTTTATACATATAGCTGTTTGGTAGCACATTTGTACTGTTTTCTCACTGTATATATTGGTTTAGGGGTGGGGGTTGTTGCCACTGATACAGGTTTTTCTGGCACAAAAAACCATACAAGTGGGAGCTTCTCCCGCACTGCCTGAGAATTTCTTCTGCTAAAGTATTTTGGAAAAGCTACAGTGGGTTTCCCATGAGTTTTCTGGCAGCCAACATGAATCCCTTTAAACTGAATTTGCATGTGAAAACAGATTACCCTAAGACAATTACAATGTCAACTGATTAAGAAACTCCTGCACTGTCTAGGGTATTGAAATTTGTTTAAAAAGGACAATAAGGACTTTGTGGACAAGGGAACACACTTGAAAGACTTTAGAAAGCTTGGAAATTGCCTTTTTTATTTTTAACAGCATCACATTCTGTGGGAGAGAGCCACTGGCATCTCCCTAAGATAAATTCATTCAACCACACGTCATTTCTGTCCCGTTGGAGTGTCCACAGCAAAGTTTCACACACTCTTTCCACAAGGGCACATCTGAGTCTGCTCCTCCCCAAGAGGCAAACACTTCATAGATACTCCACAGAGTGGTAAAGGCATCAGAGCCACGTGAAAAGAGTGCATGGAGTCAGAGGAACCCTCTACTGCCTCAGGCCAATAACAACTCTGCATGCACTTTCTGCACTGCCTTCACAGCTCTGTAAAACATCATCAACCCTCCTCCGGCCTTCTCTCCAAACTGAGGAATCTCAGCCACTTCAGCACCTCCTCATAAGATGGCTGCTTTATCTCTGTGGCAATTTCAGTTGCCCTTCTCCTACGTTCTTGAGCTCCAGCATATCCTCCTTGAGAAGTGGATGCCAGAAACCTCAGCTTGCACAGGCTTCGTATCAGAGGCAAAAGTATTTGCTGGCTTCCCTAAAGTAATCTCTGTCAAAAATCTGTAATTCCCTCCAGCCCCCTTTCCTCCTCAAAAATACTCTGCTGCCAACACCTGTTGCCAATAGCGAGGGCAGTTTAACAGGGAGTAAACATGATCTAGTGAAAATACTCCCAAAGCCACATTGCATGCAGCTGGATTTCATAAACTGCAAATGGGCTATATCCTCCTCCACCCCCAGAAAAAAAAGATAAAGGAAACAGTAGAAAAAGAAGGGGTTTTTGCATAGATGCAAACCTAGCAAATTTGTCACAGATGTTACTTGCACAAATCCCTGATTAGCCTGGAGACAAAGGATGAGCTCAAGGGGTTGTGAATCATAAAGTGAGAAGCTCATTCTACCAAAGTGTACATGGGGGAAGAAAAGTACAACCTTCTTGTATTTTTTTAGACCAGAAACACGAGGCTATAACTTATTAGGTCAAGCACTGATGTAGGTTTGGGGAATGGTAAAAAAGAGTAGGTTCTGGTTTAATTTGGAACAAGTCTGTGCTTCTGTGATTTATAACAGGATATTGTAATAGCTGGATAGAAGTAGATTTATACGGCCTGTATGTAACACAGATCCAAAAAGAGAGCCAGTGTCACTTATAATGAGCCGGAGCTCTGAGGTACGTTCCCCATTCTCTTGCTTGTCAGGCATTTCAATTATCTCCCTTGTACTTTGTTATAAATAAAGCTGCAAGGAGATGTTCTAATCCAAGCTGTCTGGAAAAACCAAGGGCTCAAAGGAGCCAAAATTCACTTGTATAATTAGGTTACTAGGTTTTAACTCAGAACCACAAAAGTCAGTGATTATATTCACACAAACAAATTGTTCTACTACCATAAAAGTGCAGTTGTATTTATGCCACCAGTGATACTCAAGAGTCACTGCTATCTCTTGATTTGAAAAGCAAAAACTCTAAGACACCCCTAGTTTCTAAGAGCTGGCTTTGTGGCCAAGGTAAGTTCAGCCTTACTCTCAAAAGCACATCATTTCAGGCACTGACAACTGTGCTAATCTCTGAATTGCAAGACAGTTCTAATATTAACTTAGTTCTACAACCTTTTTCCTTCTCCTTTCATCTCCTCTCCACAGTTTGTTCTGCACCGTCACATGCAACATCTCTCTCATTTCAAAAGACTATTATAAGAATAAAAATTCATATAGCATTCATAATATAGAATATATCTATTTTATGCTTCATATAATACTATATATACATGTTATAGAACCACTTACATATTACCAAATTAAAGGGATTCTACTTAGCTACTTTGCAAATATAGTTCCTGGCAAGTGAAGAGCTTTTTACATAGCAGATTATTTCCCTGAATACTAAATTCAACCTATAGCAACAGGAACATGCTCCTTTCTCCCATACTTATTTGCAGGCAGCCTTTACTAAGATTTCTCTTTTGTTTGCTAAAACTCTTTTTAGCTTTAATAATGTATATCTTCAAAATATTAACTACAATTACAGAATACAGAGTTTGAAAGTCAATTCTCAAACTGAGAAGACAACCATTTTCTCACCTTTACATCCCTCCAGACCATTGAGAATCCAGGAAATGCAGCTCAGAACATGCCCAGGAAAAGTAAATGGAATGAGCAGAGGGGACTTAAATACCCAATCTTAACCACACCCAGAAACAGGTGAGCCTCATTCACCTACATTGATTTCACCTGAGCAGTTGCTTAGCAGGAGCTTTCCTGGAGATTATGTCTGTAAGTAGCCAACCAAGAAACACAAGGACCAATTGTTTTTCAACAGGACAGATAGCTGCTTCTACCTTTAAACGTCTAAAACGCAATCCTGAAAGGCACAAACCAGTTTTAAATTACCAAAGGACACCTTGTGTTTTCATCTCTTGAAATTCAAAGAGCTAATTAATAATGTTTTGCTTTTCTGTGACTGGAGGGCAGGTTAAATTTAACCTAATTCCTCTGCCACAGGTGTCAGCATTTAAAGGCACCAACACCAGCATTTTCTTACTCTCAGTTCCTTACGCTTCTGGACTTACAACTTAGTGGGAGTATAAGGAAGGACATAGTGCTCCACTACTAATTTGTTTCAAATTTAAACTAGGAATTAAATCCCCCAAGGTAACCTCAAACATCACACAGCCCTTTACCAAATCAACAAGGAGACAGTAATAACCCTAATAAGCTACTGTAATAACCTGTACTACTCTGCTATAGTGTCTTTAGGACCACGATAATGGTCTGGCTGGTTACTGTATTTTTCCACCCTGGGGGTGGCTAAGCACTGGAGGAGGGTGTTCCCACAAAACTGAAAATTATCTAACTGAGAATTATCTGAGAAGTGGCAAACAGCCAAGGTAAGGCCAGGCCAGGTCCCAAAAAGGGGGCTTTTTGGAAAACGGCCTCATTAGAACAACTGTGTGGATGTTGGCAGATACCTCACAAAAAGGGTCTGACCTGTTTTGTAGTTTTTTGTAGTTTGAAAAATATTTTTCAGGAGTGCTACTGTTCTCAGAAATCATACTTTGACTTAAAAAAGCTGCTGAACCAATGGTTATTATTGGCTCTCAACAAATAACAGAAATAATAACTACCATGGAAGTTACCTGGATTTATCAGTAAGTTGGTAACCTGTCTCCCTAAACTGGCTGCTAAGTGTAAAAAGGCAACTTCAGTCCAGTACAATATTTATGCATGTACCTAAGATGTCTAATTGTGTGATTGCCCTGCTGGAAGAGAGAGGAAAACAAAGCTCCCTTGTACTTCTTTGAGTTTGGAGCACACTTTGCAGTTGGGTTAAACTATGAAACAACAGGGACAGCGAAAGGATGTGAATGAATTGGTTCTACTTGCAAAAGCTCTGCTGAAATGTACCATGTACTTCCCAGCTTAGCACAAGTGATGAGCAAGCACATATACATACACACACACAACCCTACAAGGGGCATGTATATGCCTTGTTGGATGCCCCTCTTTAAAGCATGCTTTGCAAGGAGGGCAGGAAGCAGAAGTTTTGCCATTATTCTATTTAAAAGCATCTGCCTAAAAACATTTTAATTGCTTACCAGCTACAAATAAACTTATTTCAAGCGGACATAAATACAGATTCATTTTGAAGCAATTGGCATGATTACTTTCCTTAAGTAATGAAAATTACTATGTAAACCAAAGTCATAAACTGAGTGGAATGATTTGACTCCCAAACCACCATCTAAGCATTAAAATCTCCAAACTGGCAGTAAAACACTTTTATGTTCAAGTAAATATTTCTTTCATCTACTGATGCTTAAACCTAGGCATTCTTGGTGGAAACTGTTACCACTGGAACTTTTTATCAACATAATTAATAATGAAAACAACCGCAAAACCAACTGCTAATGATTATGCTATAAATTTAATTAACAGCAATGAAAAAAGTGACATTTTAATTGACTCAAGTGTTATACACAAGTGTTAAATACAGGACAGTCAGGAAACCATGGGACCATATTAACCCCTGTGATAACAGAAAAATGCTAAGTGAGAGGGTAAGGGAATACGTATTTTTTTGCAAATCCTATAAGTACCAAGAATTTAATCTATATTACTGATTTTTATGTGGTGCCCATAATGAGCTGAAGACAAGTTAAAGTTTGATTAGGTGCTAGGAAGACATGTACAGAAAATACTTCATAAAAGTATATAATATATATACACACTAAAGAGAAATTACAGCAGTTATCCAAAAGGTGCTGTAACCTCCCCAAACAAACTTGTCATGAAAGGGAAGGAACAGGAACTGTAAGAGCAAAGGGCCATACACGGTAAAGCTGTTACTGCTACTAAAGCTGCATTTATGTCAATTAAGATTCAGGAAACAAGATTCAGGAAATTAGTACAGAAGAAATACAAATGAGAGTGAGGAAAGGATTTATATCTTCAATAAACGTAGGGAGGATGCCTTTGCCCAGAGAGAAGTCAGAAGGACAAAGCAGCCCTGGAATAGAAAACGGGAGCTTCCCAATCCCCAACCAGGTTGGCTACAGGAACAACTGGGGAGACAGTCTTTCAGTGCTAGCTAGAGTTTCCATTTACTGGTTTAGATTTCCCTTTTGTAACGCTGGTAGTAGCTTTGAATGCAAGAATAGGAACCACTTTGCTCCCAGAGTGTTGCAAGTTACCTGAGGGCAATAATGTAATCGAACAAGCTGAAATAAAACCAGATTAAATTTAGCAATATATCTCCATAATAAGTGGCTGAGAATTCAGCAGCACGTCTTCTGCTGCAGTCTGATTTTATGTAGTGCTTACCCCTGCCCAGAATTTCTCATGTTATTATTTTTAAAATGTTGGGGGTTTTTTGCATAAATAATTTTGATATTATTTGCATAATATCAAAACACCATAAAGCATTGCCATGCTCCACGGCTGGCATGGTTTGAGGTGCAGCCTTGGCCTCTGTGCCACAAGCTGGGGTGGGAACCTTAGTTCCACCCCCTTGGGAGCAATGTCCCCAGAGCCACCCCATGAAGGCAGCACAGGGTGGCAGGAGTCCCCCAAGTCCTCTGGGGTACCCGTGATGGATTCAGCACACGCAGCACTGCTCTCCCTCCTTTGTGTGGTGGCTCTGCTGGTGCAGTAACCCTGCACCTGACCTCCTCTGCTTTCTCCTGCCTCCTCCTGCCCCTCCAGGACCCAACAGACTTTATAGTGGAAAAATGAAGAGATTAACTCAGATCATATTTCTAGATACAAGTCTGGAAAGACAAGGCTATGAGGGAAATCAACAGAAGACACAAGAGGAAGAGGCCACCCCCTGGCTGGTTCCACCACCCATTGCCAGGATCTCCTCCATCACCCCAAGCCTCCCCGACCTGCACTGCAGAGCGTGCTTGCACCCTTCCTGAGCTCTGCCTGCACCTCTCCGTCCTTACCTTTCTCCAAAGGTAAAGTTTGGATACAAGTGTGAATGCCTGTGGCTGTGAATGCCTGGGACTCAGCACTGGGGTTTGAGTTGTGGTGTCCCCTGCCCGGTACTCCACCGAGCAGGAGCATAAACACCAGGGATGAGCCTTCACCCAATACACTTCAATTATAAAAATGTACAAAGAAATGCTTAGCAAATAACTTGCTGAACTCCTGTGTTACTCTTGTGTTACACCTATTTAGTAGTCAGGTGTGGCTTCTGGGTTTGCAATATTCAAGGAGAAAGGGAAATTTATGTTACAAAATATCCAGGTAGACGAAACTAAATCACAGAACACGCTCAGTAGAATTTCCCTTTCATAAACATCACTTACAGCAATAATTTGACCTATTAAAACAAAATATTAGTCTCCAAAGGTTATTTCTAAGTTGCAGTTATGATTGCAATCAAAAGCCTAGAGCTTTCCCTGGAAGATAACTACAGGCAAGGGGACCAAAAAAAGCCACATTACTTATGTGAACTGTCAAAATATGAGGCACAGGAGATTTTCCTTCTATTCATACTTCTTATTTAAGACTTCTGCATTTCTACAGCTCTAGAATCAGTGATTATGTAGGCATAACGATTCAGATGAGATTTTTCTAAGCTGACTCTTATAATACAAGTAAGTCTAGCAAAACTGCATTATTTTAAACATTGTTCTTTAAACATGGCACCTGCCCTCCAAAAGGCTTTGCAGATAACATGCTACAGGAAATTTTTTTCTCCCATTCAGTTTCTCACTCAATGTTATTAAAATATAAGACCTAAAACTACAGTGTAAAGATAAAGAAGCAACCTTATAAAGGATGGGCCGAATTTAAATAAACTCATTAAACAAATCATTGTATTAGGCTTACAGAGGCCAATCTTTTGTTTAAAGGAATGGAGATTTATATTTAGTAAATGGTGAAGACAGGGAAGAGGAAAAGATTTGTTGTTGCAGACAACATACAGAGTTATTAACCAAATCGTAATTGTGCAAAAAGCTGCAAAGAAAGCCTCAGCCTTCATCTCCAGAGGTACACCAGCCTCATGCTGAACCTAAAAGCTTCTGCAGCCCAAAGGAGCAGAGCTGGCCTCATCCTCCCTCTGTCCTTCTCCGTCCTGGAGGCCCCTCACACAGAGCTGATCCCTGCTGTGGATCTCTCCAGCACCTGAAGACCAAGACAGCTTGCTACATCCATTTCTCTCCTTTATGCCCTCTAATTTCTTCACATGCAGACACATGCCTGTCCCCACGTAGCCAGCCATACACGTGGACACCACAGCAACTCCCCCTCTGACTGCAGGAGCCAGCTCCACGCTCTTAGGGTTGACAGGCTGAATTTATGAGCTAACTGCTGAAATAAGGTTTCTGTGAGGTGGGGTAAATGGTACTTTTATTCATGTACATCTAAAAGCTGGCATTAATGTGTGACTTGGAGCATTGGTAGGTGCCAGAGTTTCCCCCCAAGGTGGACTCTTCCCTCATTCTTCCTCCTGTGTCATAAGAACAAGGGCAAGAAGTCACCCACCCACCAAATCTGACACTTGGCTCAGAGCTGTCTTCAAGCTTGTAATTTCTTGCAATCTCCTGCAACCAAACCATTCTTATTTATAGCAGATGTTAATTATTGTTTCCTTATCATCAGGGTTACATGCAAACTGATTTGCGCGTCTGTAAGCCTCATGTTGGTCTTTGTTACTTGGTTTGTTAGTGACTAATTTAAAATGATTCATTAAGCCAGAAACAAAAGAACTGAGGCAGGAGGTTAAACCATCACTGCAGGATTCCTCCGCTCCCTGACTACTGTTGGTATCTGCAGAGGACAGAAAATCCTTTGGACACTGTGGATGTAGTCAGACAGCCCAGCCTCTTCCCCACGCTGAATTTACACCGTCCAGCTGTAGCCTTTACAGTCTGACATCTACTAATAAAGGTTGTTCATTTTATATCTCTACAAACTTCCATCCTCTGTGCAAGTGCACCTGCACAACTACAGGTGCATGGAAAGATGGCAGGAGACCTTCCCTCTGTTGCTGACTTACCTGTTGTTTATGAGTGACTTTTTCTTTTGGGCAAGAGGTGGGAAAAGATTTCATTCAAAGGGGACAATAGACCTCTCTCTTCTCACTATTATTTTGTTTCTGGGTGGTGGCAAGGAAAGTACTTGACCTGATAAAGTCCTGCTTGCCAAGATGCTAAAGACATGACCTGAAACCATACAGTCTTTTAAAAATCTACCCCCCTTGTCAGTCTGCTGTTTGACATCTATTTCAGGTTGTTGGAAGAGTATCACCATGGTGGGTTTGCAATGGCTGCTGCCATGGGCCCAGCACGCCCATTATATACTACACTATACTATACTATACATACATACATCACCAAGGGCACCGTTAGCTTCCTATGGCAATAGGAAGTCTTTAGTCTGAGTATCTTTCTGTCTGCTGTGGCTCTGACCATTTCTGTCTTTTTTTTTCTTTCTCTTTTTTTCTCCCCGGAACAGGCATTAACTTCCACAACCATGCATCTGGAAAATGAATATTTAACGAAACTCAATGAAAACTTCCTGCTCTAAAATGCACTTAAGCACTTCCAAACCCAACAATCTACATCACCCATCAGTTTCAACACATGTAGATGTCCAAGTAATTGGTCAGGAGCGTACACATTAAAATGGTATCAAAATGCTGATATCAAATGAGTCACAGTTGCTTTCCATTTACAATGTGTTCTATAAATTACATGTTTTCATTAATCTAGAGATGTATGACACGCAACCAGATCTAATAAATCATAATTTTTTTGTTAACTCAGTATTGGGATTAGAATTTTCAGATTAAGGAGTCCAAGTACAGTTGCCCTACAAATATGGGTTATTTTCTGCCTCTACGAAGCTATGGGAAAAGACTTATCTCAAAGGCATTAAGCTTCTTTGATTCAGCACATGTACTTCTTTTAGAAAAGGAAGAAGGATTGTAAATTTACAGATATTAGTATTTTCTATCTAAATACACACTAAAATTCAACAAAAAGAAAACTGTAATGAAAAGAAATTCTGACTACAGCAGAACTGCCGATCAAAAGTGATTAGGATTTTGTTGTTCCCTTTTTTCGCCTGTTTCTGTTCCTCTTAGAAATCGTCAATATCTCCATATCACTACTTTCCAATTTAAAAAAGCCGAGAAATTTGAAGAATAACTGTAGATGTTCTTTTCTGAAATTGGTGTTCATGTTCCACCTACTAGTGCAGTCATTTCTAAGCACCTTCTCTATCTCATCAGAACAATAATAGAAAAAAGGTTTATGTTGGAAGCAAAGATTTGTTTCTCCCATAAATCCATTATCTGTTCTGTCTCCTGTCATTTACCTTTTCTCCACAGCATTGCAGTGCTGTGGAATCTGAATGTTCACACAAATTGCCAATATTTTCACCATTTTTAAGAAGTCATGAGGTCAGCTCCCTTCAGAGCAGATAGGAAATAAAACAGAGAAAGCTTCTGAAAATTTATTCACCTCCTATTTCACAAGCAACAGAAAGTATTCTCTTTCTGCTGCTTGGACATCCTGAAAATAAAACATGAGACACAGATACTCTATTTTCAAATGTTTTAAAATAACTGTGAATGCAGGAAAGCTTAATACAATGAAACAAAATGACTTCTGCAACCACGGGCCCTATCCTGAGAAATTGTGAATTAGCACTCCTCAGTTTTTCACAGAATTCTCCCAATCTCTGCTCGTGTTGAACTCTGCAATGAGAGCAATCTCATGTGCTGAAATTATAATTTAGTATCGTGTTTGCACAAGATTCACCCGCCTTTACTAATGTTAATGTGCCTTTTTCCTAGACTCTGTATAAGACCCTCCATGGACTTGGAGCTTTCACCAATGGAGGGACAGTGGTCAGGCTGTGAAGTGAAGTCCTGTGATCTGTGATTCATTTAGGTTCAATGGACTGAGTTCAGAGCATCAGCTATTTAGAGCAGGACTCTTTTATAACTCTTGATAATAATAGTTTGTCCAGCAAACTGAATTAGCTATATGAGACACAGACGTTTAATTTCCTCTTGATGGCAATTCTGAGAGCCAGGAGAGATGATAAAATAAGTATTAGTGTAGTTGCAGACGATATGGAAAAGGTAAGCCTAGTTCTCCGAGCTACGAGAATAGGTATTGCTGTACTTTGCTTCTGGTGCCACGAAATGATTCACAGGGCTACAGATAACTCATGCTCACATACTAAAGATAATTTCTTTCAGTAGGAAGCATTTATTTAGCATCAGGGCAATGAGCTTGTTCTGAAATTTGCCACTCAGAAGACGAAATCCCTGACTAATTCATCCATTTCCAGTTTTCCACTTCCTGCCCACCACAGGCTTCCTCATTAGGATTAAGCTGCTGAATCTCTGCTGCAGGTGAGGAAAGTTGCATGAGCTCCTCTGCTTTTCAGTGAATCACGTATATTGAATTGCCTAATTGAAGTAGCATTAACAATACGGTAGCACTTTCCATCCCCAGAGCACTTTACCATTGTGGAAACCAAAACACTTCACAAAGCTGTAGCTGACAAGACTCCTAGCTCTGTAGGAGCCTGGGAATAAACTAGTGTATTTCTGTTCAAATACTCTTGTGTTTTTAGGCTGACTTCCACCAGGCTGTGCGATTTCAAAAAACTGTTGCTTACAGCTACAACTTCTGTGTTAATTTTGCTTTTCTGACCTCTGAGTAAATGGGTTCTTCGTTTCTTTGTTTTATTCAAGCAAAGGGAGTGCAGCGCATTAGTGGAGCATGAATTACTTAGTAATCTGGTAGTGTCACACCTGGTAGTGTGACAATGAGCTTGGGTATCTCTGAACATACAAGTATACTGCACAGGAGTGACATTTAGAGTTAGTCACAAACTGGTAGTGTAAAGACTGGCTCATAAGAAGGAGGATAAGAGCAGCAAGAACACCACTGACTGTGTGGATTAGAATCACAGAACCTCTAAACAGCCCAGGCTGGAAGAGATCTGGAAAGATCATCCACTCTGGGGGCTTTAAAGAGCAATTTAGACAAGCTTCTGTCAAAATGTGTTGAACTCATTAGATTTTGGAGTTTGGTATGTCTTGGTAACCTCCCCCATCCTCAATTTCCTACATCCCAGCACGTGAAGTGAAGCAGTGGAGCGGTAACAAGAAGGTATAAACAGGGAGATGTTCCTGCAGCTACTGAACAGCACCAGTGGCCACGTTTCCCTGCACTGCAGCTTGGGTCAAGGACTAGCTTTTGCTTTGTGTTTACACTGTGCTTAGCACAACAGGCTCCTAGTCCACTACTGCTCTCCTCGGGGTACACAAGCTCAAATTTTAAGCAGATGACACACTATCCTCATTTTCCCTTTTTTTTTCTACTCCCATAGTCCCTACCTCTATCTCCCACCCCATAGCAAAGTTGTACTGCTTCCTTACCACATTTATTTGCTCGAGTGTTTTATACACATATCCCTACCCTTCAGATGCTTGCAACTTTGAGTCATAAAGTCTCCAACTCACAGATTTGGGCAAAATTCTCAGCCGCAGTTGAGTCGAGCCACAGTTAATTAGGATCTTTAAAGGTTACCATAATTTTTATTCCTGTTATTACTACTAATAATTAAATGTAACGGATTCTTTTCTCATTTGTCCCACTGACAAGTCATTTATGTGCACACTGCTCCTGCCAATTACAAAATAAGAAAAATAATTCTGCCTTATCATTACAAAGCACTTCTCTTGCACCAAAATCGCTCAAAATGGGAAAACAGCTGGCTTACAACTCAGTGGTAGCTCCTTCCACAGAAGAATAAAGGGGTATGAAAAGAGAAAAAACCTACTTCTCTCTTGTTTTTCACTCCTTTGACATTACAAGAAGCTTTTCAATATCTGGTTCTAAGCGTGTGCCTGCAGAACACGTGCCTGTTTGAACAACGCAGCTACACCTGAATAAAGAGGTACTTTGGCAGAGTAAGCCCCTTGTTCTTTACAAATATTAATGGAAAGGATGAAAATAAGATTCTGACTGTTTTGAGTGACAACGGCAAGTGCAACAGAACACTGATTGTATACGGAAATTTTACAGGTGTCAAGTACAGTATACTGGAAATCACCTTTAAAAACCAAAACACACCAAATGTATAGCAACATCCATATTTTGAGCCAATTTCTCCCTAGTATATCTTAAATAATCTGGTAGAGTAACCAGCAAGTCCTCAATCACAACTGGAAATGAGGGGGCAGCCCTGGCCCCAGAGAAGCAGCACACAGCGATGGGGGTCCTGCACGGTTCTCAAAAGGTTTTATCCAAAGTGCTCTAACCAGGGACCAGACCCCCTGGGCTCTGCTGCTGCCTTCCCAGGGGAAGAGCAGAAGCCCATCGCATGATGCATTTGGGACAAAACTACAGAAAATACAAGGAAACGAGGCCGCAGGGAACACAACACATGGGCTTAGTGGATCCGTCTCGTTTTTAATTTCCCAGATGCTGAACCTTTGCGTGACTATACAGAGAAGCTGTGCTCTTCTCTTCATGTCCTGCAGCACTCCGTACAGTACAAAAAGTCATGGCATGTCTGATGAGAGTGGCTTACGGCACACATTAGTAAATGCTCCCACGGCAGACCGGTATTTCTTTTCACGTCAACCTCTCACCACAAAAGGGATCTGGGAAAGACCTGGAACAGTCTGACGCACTGCTGAGTAGTTTTTATTCCAGACAAATGGAGAATGTGAGAACAAAAGCAACTTAATTTTAAAAAGAGACTGAGAGAGAGCCCAGAATACACAGATAAACAGCCACTCTGTTGGCTAAAGCACTCGAGTTTGTAGTTTCCCTTTCAATTAACAAAAGGAACGAACACCACCACAAACAGCCTCCTACCCCCAGCCCCATTTCCACGGGGCTGCACTGTACGATGTTGCACTGACCAACCTGGTGCTCCTGGACAAATATGGGATCCAAATGCTTAGTCAGGGGATGGCTTCACAATATTCAAAGCAAAAGCCCAGCATCCTCATCAGGGCTGTGTCGACAGCATACGCAGCCGTGGCTATCGCAGTGTCCTCCCCACCGACCCAACTCACACCTGGTTATCCTGGACATTTCCATCTCCTCAGGTGTTCATACACTTAAAAACCATTTATACAGCTATTTCTGCTTCACCCTCCACCAAGCTTGGATCTACATCAAGGAAAAAAGAATTATTTCACCTTATAGAAAAACACACAGAAAATTATTCAAAAATAATTTTTTTTTTTAAAATTACACCAGGGAAAAAATAGAGACGGACCAATCCAATAGCACAAAGAAAGAGGCACCCAGTTAAATAATTTACTGCATTCATTTCACATTCACTTTACTCCATTTTTGACATCCACAGTTTTAAAAAAACCACAAAAAACCACAAACAGAACAAAAAAAGTGTAGTACATCTTCCAGCAGACTGATTACATTTGCCTGATACATACTGGTAAATCAAAGCGCATGGACTACTGCCCAGAACTGATGTCAAATGATTCTTTGAGCATGTTCACCCTCCTTCTTCAACTCTCTAAAACTCTCCTATCCCTTTTTTGCTGCTGCTAGTAACCATGGAAATTTTTGGATGAATGGATGAAAAACAATGGCATTGGGCCTATCATCTTCGCACTGTATCAGTCTTCAGCACTTTGATTGCTCTGACTTTGTGCAGATGTCCCACCTTTTGAACGCAGTCACTAAAGCAGGCCCATAAATTCTGTTGCTATCTTGCTGTTGTATTGTGTTATTTGACTTAAATCAAGGAACTGGTATGAATACCACTGCCGACAGAAGAGAAGGCAGCACAGAGCAGTGATAGTAATAGACAGCAATAGCTTAGGTATTTCTAATGTTAACAGCACTCAACTATTATTTAAGTGAGAGTTTTTACTCCAAAGAATCCCAAATGTTCAGATGTTGGCTCATAGTATATATCTCTGACCATATGTAACATACGTAAGTGAATAGTCAGTTTCCAAATCCTGAACACAGTCCCACAATACTTAACATTTTGCATAAAGAACAGAATGAGCTTCATTTTAGACAGATGAAGAAACACACGGTATCTGAAATAAGTGAGAGCTCCTAGGCCTGCATACAAGCAAAGCTGATGGCCAATGGCCATGAAAATCAGAGAACTGTAACTAAGGTACAAAATATTAGGGAGTTAATTTCATTATTGACAATAATAGACACTTTAGAAAAGAAGAAAAAAAGGCAACTCTATTTAATTTCCAGATCCTAGACTGAATATAAGAATCTGACAGGTTAAAACATTACCTTATGGATTGGAATAGTGATGAGAAAATATTGAGGAAAAAATGAAACTAAAATCATGCTGTGTCATTTTCTAACGTTCAACACATGGAAGGAGCAGATCTGAAGGCACTTACGTAAGATGTCGACGAAGGAAAAAATACAGGCTCTAAGACCTACTCTAGTCCCAGACTGAGAACTATGATAATCTAGGGCTTGCCCCCTGTCCTCCCTTTTCTTCGCTGGAAGAGAGCTCTCTCTTTCCCCCTTCATGCAGGAGGAGGACTCAGAGAAATGTGAAAATGCATCACCTCTGCCTTAATTTCCATTTCCAAATCAAGAACTGGTATGTGGAGCAACATCAGACATGCCTTATTGTTATGGTTCTGATTAGGTAGGTAGCATCAGATTTAAAGTGAAATATTCCTGCTCTGTTCTTGGGAAAGGGCTGATCTGCTCTCCCAGCAACTGTTGGGACCATTAAGAAGAAAAGCTTTGCTGCTTGCTAACTGCCAGGAAGCTGGGTAGGCTAAATAAATGCTGACACTATGACAGACTTCACTGAGTAGCACTGGGAAATGCATGAATTTACATCTGTATTTAAACCTGAGTGCAAACTGAAACATTGCTATTACTAGGAAAATAAAAAAGCCCAAATGCAATGATAATACCCTAGACTTGGCAAATGGAAGCAGGGTCAGATGGATTTTTCTGTTTACTTGGCAAGTGGACATTATACTTTTTGACACTGGCTGTAAACCAAGTGAAAAACATAATAATTGAATAAGTAGCAATTTTAAGCAAGACTGCTGCATTAAAAAACACATGCTGAGCAAGTGATGGATTTCATTGCTAAAAAGATTGGAGGCTTTTAATGGATTGTTAAAATGCTATTACGGAAATGTTTTAGAGGTTCAGCTTCTAGAGAGATGTAAAGGCATTACGTCCTACATACCAATTTGGTCCTCAAGGGTGTGCACATATATGCATATAGTACTTTAATATGGTGGCGATTTGCTGTGATGAACATAGAGTGTATGTCCACTAAAAAGCAATAAAAACCTATTCAGTACCTCACATGAAATGAGTTGGTACTTTCAGATGTCTTAACAGGTATACCTACATGGATGTGACTTTAAATAATTGAGTTAGATTTCAGTCTTGGAATGGAAACACCACAA
Organism: Scolopax mira; assembly: GCA_004320125.1. Lineage (NCBI taxonomy): Eukaryota > Metazoa > Chordata > Aves > Charadriiformes > Scolopacidae > Scolopax > Scolopax mira. Next base: position 70,214 of record BJBW01004971.1, read on the forward strand.
AACTATGTCCAAACCTGACATCCTGCCTTGCACAACACCATAAGGCATTAAGATGTTAACAATCCACTTTCCTTTTCATCATCCATGTCTACAGTAAAAGGCTGTCAAGCCTTGCTGATGGGCCTTCCTGATGATCTTTCAGAATGGGAAAAACTACATAGACATATAAAATTTAAAGATAATAAGCCTCTAGGAAAAAAAACCCGTGCATTTATTACCTGCATGATTGCGAGAAGTTCCCACTCAGTGCCTGGCATCTGGTTTTGGTTGCCAGCCCAATGGGATTGGTCACAATTGCCAGATGCAAGATGTTAGAAGGCTTCTTGTGGATACAAATTATTTTTAGTAGCTCTTTAAAGCTCAAGAACCGTGTTATATTTCTGAATCTATCTCCATGTTTGGTACTGTGACTGTCAGCCTCTGCAGGGTGGTGAAACACGGAGTAATCTAAACATATTCACATCTCCTCTGCCACCCCTTGAAATGGTCACGGCCAAGTAACAAAGGAACAAGTCTGGGTTTCTGGTATCACTCAGCAACACCATGAATTTATTTCCCCATTAGACTCCTCAGACCTTGTACGAGTCAAAATTGTGTGGGTTTTTTTTCCTGAATGTCAAGATTTGTTCTAGTTCCAGGTTTTTCATCACCCTTGTCATTACAATGTCTCCCATTCCAAAAGGAGACTCCCCCTCAGTGCTTCTACTGAGTCAGGACAGGACATCAGCTTTTTTTCATAACTTATCAAGTGTGTTAAATTATCGTGGGGACATGTAACCTGCACTGTCACTCAGATAACTCTCTGCTTGAGAGGGCTATTTTCAGACTTTATTTTTCATGAGGAAGCAATGCACACGTGGTGGTACAGTGTATGCATCTGTCTAAGCCTGTTTGTCTGTCTTCTGGACCTCTTTCTCTTCAATCAATTGGCCAATTTTAACCCATGTTAAGCCAACCGGTAAGACTCCAAAAAAAAAGTGAAGTTTATAGATTTATTTGGAAAATACAAGTGATCAGTTGCAAGAGTTTGGAAGCCCTATTAGTGCCACGCTATGGGAAAGGCAGTGAGGGGAGCACAAAACTTAGCACCATTGACAATTATTATCAAAGTAGGTTCTGTGGGTTTTGCCCCATTACCTTTAAATCATCATCTGTAAAGCAGGATCACAATTTCAAATACTATAGCAAAATCTGACCACAACCATACATCGCAGGTATTCAACCTGAGCAATGATAACTGATGCCCCTTTCCCTTTTTCCCTACCATAGCAAGGTAGCGTTTTCCCACTACCCAGACAGTATGCACACCTTATTCTGAGTCTTCATAGCTCCATCTCATCAGCGACACAGGAATTATATAAAGCTACACAAAAATAAAGTTAGATCACACCTGTCCAACAGAACACATCTGAAAGCCAAGATCTTGAAAATTCAATAAAATACTCTAACAACGGAAGCTTGTAAGATAACAATACAAGTAAACTTTGCTGTTTATTTTCCCTCTGTCCTAAAGGTGGAAGGTATTAAGAACCTAGTGTCATCTGCCAAAGCTGCTCCTAACTTCCCAAGGCCACCCCGTGGTCAGTAGCTCATCAGTGAAAATTTGCAATAGCAACCAGTATCAGGAGGCTCTCCAGCAGGCAAAATACACTACCCAGGCAAAGACCAGCAGTGGTTGCTGTCTGCAGGCAGAGATTACAGGAATCAGGGGCTGCTCTGCCTGCTTGGCAGCTTCACATAACACTTTCTGACAGCAGACTTACTCCCTCCGCCAAACTCTGCAGAAACAGGGTATCAGGAGTTTGCAGAGCAAGGTTACAAAATAAAAGAGCAAAACAAAACCAGCCATCTTCAGCCACTGTTCTGGTTCTTTGTGTTTTCACATTCCCATGACATTGCTGCAGCAAGACTTCCTCTTTAAAACAATATGTATTTCGAAATACATATTTAAATACCAACATTTTTATTAAGATGGCAATTATAGTCACGCTTCCTTTAAAGAGCATGTGTTCAAAATTCACAGGAATTTGCAGTTCAGAAAAGTCACAATTCACAGGTACTGAACTCTATGCAACAGTTATGATCACCAGCTGAGAATGCTCAGTTGCACTGTAAGAGTCAAATTTGAAATCTCATGAAAGTTTTCTTTCAAAAAATGCCAGTCAAAATAAAAAGTATTTGCCCAAAACATGGTTAATTCAATGAAATGGATAGATACAATTTCAAACTAGACTGCAACTGAAAGCTATAAATTCTCACTAGAATCTTACAAAGGTTTATATTTCTCGTATTTCTTTCAGCAGTTATCTATCACCCAAAAGCTCTTCAAATTCTCTTCAGTTTTCAGAAAGTTCTGTTCCTTCAACAGAAGTTAATTTTAGAAACATCAGATAACATTCCTGCACAAGGATAGTTTACCTGCAATGATCTGTAACACAATGACATCAAAATTTAGACTCTTAAATTTCATTTTATATAAATAAAATTTATCCTGGGACAGCAGCTTGCAAAGATCCCGCTCCATCTTAGTTTGACAGCAAGATAGTAAAACTACTTGAACCAACATTTTACATATGCACTGTGTCTACCTATTTTGGTTATTATCTGAGAATATTAAGATTTAAATGTTTAAAGTTAATTAAAACTATTCACTGGTTTAGTGCAAGTACATAAGAGAGTAATTGTTCTAGAAGGAATTAACCTAAAGAGTTTACTTGTGTACTTAAAAACATAAATTTCAAGGAAGACAGAAGCATGTGAATTTAAGCCAGGAGATGAGCATTTCAACCATCTGTGGGAACGAGCGACAGTGACCTGAGATGAAACTGTAGCTACAATTACTGGAAGATTTATTATCAGAGTTAAAGGCATCAGAGTTTGTCTCTGGAGTATGAAAAACATTTCAAAGAAACATGACAAGTAGTGCTGCAGGCATGAAAAACAAAAGAGGTGCCAGTGTGGCTCATGGGAGGTCCTGGTGGAGACTGTCCCAAGGCTCCTCCCTTCCCACCTCTGCACACTCAAGTAAATACTGTTATATTTAATTTAGCCAACTGGGACACCAAGTCCCCTCAGACCAGGGCTGTAGACAGCTGCCCTGGTTTCTACTTACTTAAAGAAGCTCCTGGTTTTAGATAGGAACAGAGTAACTCAGGTTGGGGAGCAACCTGTGGAGGACGTCTTGTCCAACCCTGCTCTCAGAACAGGTCTAACCTCAAAGGCAGATCAGGTTTGGAAACCTCCAAGGACAGAGCCTGCAGAAGCGAGCCAGGTGCCTGTTCCAGTGTTGAACTACTCATGCTTTTGTACATATATTTTTTTCCTGTAGTGCATAAAAAACCTCCACGTCCCATTTACAAAGTCACAGACCATAAAATATTTATATCTGTAGGATACTTCTGTGCTAAATGGGTAAAGAATATAAAATCAATGTCACCAAAGATCAAGAGTGCCATATAAGTACAAATAATTCACTTTATAGCCACTTGTTTTTGAAAGCTTTCTACACGTATTTTTTGGAAGCAGTGATAGTGCAGCACATCTCAGCAAAAGAAACCCATTAAAATAGCCTCATCTCTGCTTCCATACACTTTCAGGATTGCCTTGCCTTTCTTCCATAAAAGTAAGCATGCATTTCATTGGCGTCCTCTAGCCCACCAAAAACATCCCAGGGCATTCCAGAAAGCAACTGATACTCAGATGACCATCTGCTTTCCCCAAGCTGATGCACAGACACTTAGAAACACTGCAGTTCACTGAATCCAGTTCTCCTCACCTGCAAACACAGTTTTTTAAATGAAACAGAAACAGAGCCAGGAAAGAAAAGAACCTGAGAACACTCAAGCAACTGTCCAGTGACCTTGAAAAAGGCACAAAATCAACATTCTGGAGCAGACTTTGTGACTTCATATGGTGAGGATACCAGCTGCAAGCCTTGAACTCTGAATGGGTTTCACATGGGATCTATCCATGAGGAAGAGATTGAAGGTTGAAAAAATACAGGGCTAGTCTCATGCTGAAAGGTGGGATGCCCTTTGGAGACTTTCAGTTGTTAGCAAAGATGACATAGTCACGCTCAGGACATCTTTGTTAGGAATGACACAGACAAAGTGGCTGAATCCTTGGTCTACAAGGCAATGAATCAAGAGAAAAGAGAAAGCAGGCACAAAATTCCCACTTAGTTTTAGTCTATCAATATCAAGATGGCATCATTCTGTGAGTTTAATTTAAGCAAAATACTTTGTATATTTCAACACACTGTTGATATATCCAATTCTAGCTTCATATAATACAATATCGCTATGCCTGTTGGTATTTTTTCCTCCAAACAAATACATGACTCATTTTATATTCCACGGACATATGAATGGAAATTGCCTTCTATCACACCAGCTAGTAGACTTTGTAAAGGAAATAATAGAGCATGTTTTCAAATGAATACACCCACAAAATTGATCCTTCCCACTCCAACCACGCTACTGTCTGGGCTCCCTGGTAATGCTCACTGTTCAGGAGCTGTTAAACAGCTTCAGAAATACTTGTTGGCATTATACTCAAGCTGAGGCACAGAAGAAGATGGGAATGATGGGGGGGGGGAAAGCCCCATCATTCTTGGGGGGCTTCCTTCTCTCCTTGCCCTTCATTCTCCTACAGCTAGAAATGCCCACAACCTCAATGAAGCTTCTCAAATTATCACCGCCCCTTGAGAAGCCACAAACGAGCTGGAACTTTGGACGTGGCCCAGGGAAGGTCCCCACGGGATGCATGGGAAGTCTGGGATGTCTCCCCAAGGGGTGGGGAGCTGTACAAACTGGGTTCCTGTCTCATTTCCAACACAGGGCAAGGTGCAAATACACCCCCTGCACAACAGAATTCCTGCCAGGCACCATCTCCTGTATAAACACAGCTCTGATCCCAAGGCAAGGTACATAACACTTGTATATTGGGTCACACCAGAACTTCTTGCCCATTAAAGTTTTCGGACTGTGATCATCACCAGATTCTTTGGAGGCAGGAGCTGAGCTCCACAAATGCAATTTTCTGCAGAAGCAGCTCAAAACAAACAGGGCTGGAGGTTTTGCCACACAAATGCCTGCCCAAGCAAATAAAAAGCAGACCTGCCTCTCTGTAGGCACATTTCTTCTACTGTACAGCACAGCACAACAACTGCTGAGAATTATCTTAAAAAAATATTTCTAATTGACAGTGTAAACATCCTCTCTTACTTTATGGATCTTCAAATGAGCATATGTATATGTATGCACTTGTATATGTATTCATATATATGTATAGATATATACAGGCATACACAAATGTTTTGATCTGAGTTAGGTTGGAATATTGTTTTAAAACATTATATGACAGAAAGGCCTCAACATGTTTACTGTCCATGTGGATTTCCCCAACTATTTGTGCAGCTTCACTTCTGTCATGTCCTACACCTTATACTGGTAGAAGAAAAAGCTGAAAGCAGAGACCTGTAATGGTCCTGGGACTCTCTGTTCCTCAGACTGCCAACCTGCCAGCGCTTTTTCTGAGAAACATTTTGCTGATACACACTTAAATGAAACGTGTACAAAATAAGAGCCCCTTATGGACCCACATGGCTTCCCAGAGGGATCATTATGAGGAAACAGAAATCTGTGCTGATCTGCGTGTGGAAACAATGCTTTGTGAGACATTACAAAAGGCAGTATGGCTTCGTTTCCAAATCAGGCCAAAATGGACGTCAATGACTTCATTAACATCTTATTCATGCAAAGCATCCAGCAGCATATGCAGGACGTGGTATGTAATGCTGGCCTCGTTCCGAGACCTCTGCTGTGAAAGATTATCTCCTTATGTCCCTCCACCATGATAGGAACACTAGCAGACCTGCCGTGAACTTTTGCTGCTATCTCAAAGCAAGCCTCTTTTTTTATCTCTCACGGGACATTTAGGTTTACAAATTGCTTTTCAAAAGGCCAGTTTTCTCCTGATCAAAATTGCTAATGGAAAAGAATATAAACACATACCACTTCTATCATGGTCATCTCACTAACTTTATTCAACAAATATGAAACACAAGCAATTTATGCACCTATGCAACTGCTTTGTGTACAAGCTTTCTGTTTTAGGTGAATTCTGGATGTACAAAAATGATTTAAAGGCATGAGAGGGATCATCTGGCAAGGAGAGATTAAAAATTAACAAGGGAAGATTGGCCCAACATGGCCCTGAAAACCAGAATCTCATAATCGACCGTCCCTCAGGAAGAAAACAAACAAACGGTTCATAAATGCAGACCTGAAAATACAAAAACAGAATTGAAGTAAGGAAAGAACTCAAACAATTAAGGAAATATGCCTAATGATAGGGTCTTCTTGATAAATGGGGTTGCATGTGACAACCACATGGTTTTTCCCCTTTTCTCTGCTTCAAATGCAAAAGTCAGTAACTCATCTCCACCCCAAATGCTTTCCTGAAAATCCTCACTAAAGGGTTAATTCCAGCTGCTGTTAAAATCCATTTTATAGCAACTTCCCTTGCCTGACTTTTGGAAGTCATCACAGACCAAGTACTATGTCCTGACACCTGAAGAGTACAAATCAGGAAATTTGTGAATGTGTAAACTACTTTGACTCTTAAAAGTCCGTCTTTGGCTCTTCTCCACTGATACCATGCTGCTCCTCAGAGCAATGCACTGATTCCCACAGGGAGGATACACAGACAGTAGCTGTTAATATAAATGGAGATCACTTCTGCAGGTGATACATTCCTGTATATATGATGGTGAAAATTTGAAAATACTGCAACTGAAATGGAAGGATTCGAAAGTCCCAGAGCTTGTTTTGCCAAGCTGATATAGAATGCATTTGATACGTAGTTTCACTGAAGTTGCAGTTTTCAGCTATTATGTCAGTTACAGAAATTTTGCCATTCTTGAATGTTAAACACATCTCTTCCTAAGCACCCATTCTTACATTGTTTTAATTTACTTTGAAGAATTTCATAGGATTACAGGAAAAATCAAGTAGGAAGGGACCTCAGGAAGTCTCTAGTCCAATCCTCTCCTCAGGTCAGACTCAATGGTAAGGTGAGACCAGGTACTTGGGCCTTTGTCCCATCAGGTCTCAACAACAAGGATAGATATGGCACGATCTCTCTGGGCAACCCGCTCCCTGCCTGACTGTCTTCACTGGGAAAAAGTTCTTTAGCCAAAGTCTGAGAAACAGCATTTCTTATATGGAAGGAGCATCAGAAGGCATTTGGGTAGATTTGCTTCACGACAGCCAGCTTTCTCTCGATTTAATTCCCCCTTAGCTGCTCTCCACAGTGTAGTTTCTCTAGTGAGTAGCTCTGCCAAGTTAAAACGATGTCAGCTCTGCTGACAAACACACAGCCAAAATGGTCCTGCATCCAGCCAGGAACAGAACTCAGAACACCTCCCCAGTTTTAGCTCCGCTAAAATCAAAGAGAAGTTTTTCAGCATTTCAGAGGCTAATCCTGTAAATCCAGAAGCGTAAGATGGGAGGGCAGGGAAGAGGCAGTTAACTTGAAATTCGAGGCAAGCTTTTCCCAAGTAAAAGGTGGGCCTGTGCCAGCTGTGAAATCCATTTTCTTTCTGGGAAGCTGGTGGATCAGGAGTACCTACATATTCAGTCACCAAACACGTGCTTAACTCCACACAGTAGTTTTAAATTACAATGTTATCACGACTGTAGTTCATTGACGTTCCCCTTTTTTTCCTCCACCAAATACTAGAGCACAGACCCTGTGCTAAGATGAGTGAATCCATCTCTCAACAGTGTTTAACACCTGTCTTGAGGACCTCAATCATCTCCACAGCAGTGGGCTTAATGTTCCTATCCTGTTCCTCTTTCCAGACAGCCCATAAAGGAAAACTTTACCCAATCACTTGATTAGTTACAGCCACTAATTTCATACTTCACAGTTTAGGTAAAAGTTACCCTACTTGTAATCCAGAATGACTTTACCTGGTATTGTTCTTTGAATGTAATTTCATAGAAGCATGTCTAAAAACCACCTGGACTTAAGCTGGGTTGCATCACTGAACATATCAGATTCAAAAGATCCAACAGCTCAGAGACGGGCCTTTTACAGCAGTGAACATTATCCTTGATTATTACTGAGCATTCACGTACCCTCTCAAACATTGTACCAATCCTGCAATCTACTGAAATAGCATCTCCATGTGTGGCATCACTCTCACACAACCACAAGACACAAGGCATTAGTTAATCAGGTTTCTGGTCTTCCTGCACATACTTGTTCAGGAGCAAAATGTGTCCTGAACGGCATCTGTTGTCTCTCTTCCTGGATAAGGTCAGGAGCAAGTGTTTCTTTCAATAGAAGGACAAAGGGAAAGAAATGAGCACACAGATTGTTGCCCTCTGTCAGCACTTGTGCCACAGTTACCAGGGAACTTATCAGAGACAAAGCTCTAGTCCAAGCCAGCAACCTTTTCTTCCCCCAAGAGAGCACACGTTGGCATCAACAGTATTTACAACTTCAGCAGGTCATGGCTGGGATAGCACAAGGCTTTTCCACCAGAGAAAGGAAAGCATAAATGTCTTGTGGGAGTTGTTTGCTGCACCAGTAGCACTGGGCATTTCTCACAGTCACAGCTAAAGGAGGGGACTGGGAGGGCACGAACTGACTCCTTACAGCACAGCTTGGGAAAAAAAAAAAAAAAAAGTGGAATAATATTTCATTAATAACATCTTAGATAAAATGCAAATGCATTCATTATCTTGCTTCTCACTATTGACACTGTAGTTATGCATTCAGCAAACTCGGAATAAAGTCTATGGTTTCAGAGGTACGTAACTTGGCCATAAACAAGTTTCCCAGCCCTTATTTCTATAGACAAGCCATTAGCTTGGTAACAAGTTAAAACATTTCCTTTTGAAATATGACCACGTTTTGGCAAAATGCATGAATATCATAAGCTCTTTTGTTCTGCATATCATAAAAGCACGTATAAAAGCCCTTATTTTTTTAGGCTTATAATCAGCTCCTCAGCCATTACTTTGCAACGTGGTGAGTGCTCCTGGGAGAGCGAGGACTGAAATCAATCAGGATTCTTCACAGCGCCCGTAGTGAAAATTCCTGCCATCTCTATGAACTCCCCGAGCTTTTAGTTTTCTTTGTTGTGTCCTTTAGAAACCATTTCCAAAGGCAGAGATCTGAAACATGCAGAGCTTACTAGGCATAGTGGGGGTGAAGGAGGAGCACACTTTCCACATCAGTGCAAAGGCCATACGTTTCAGATTGTTTACTATTGTTATGCTCTGGTTTTATTTTTAATTGTTTTACCCTTTAGTTAGACATCCTTTATCCCTATCTTTTCCCCTACAATGTTATAAATTGACTTACTACTTACATGTCACTGGTGAATTGCATATTGAGCCTTTGGCAGGAACCATAGTCAGTAATTTTTCCTCAATAAATGAGCGATAAAACATTGCTGCTACTGAGTAACATAAAAATGCAGTTTATTACCAGCCTTACTGCCTGCAATTATTCCTGTTCGTACTATAATGGTAATTTACAGAGCTGTGCTGCCAGTTATAGGCCAGATCACTGGCCTGCTAATAAGCCAAATATACGAGAAAGTCCACAGATAATCATGACTTCTCATTTTGATCTAGGCTAGATCTAGGCTAGACATGTAAGATGAGACAGTTTTGAGGGCAGAAGCGATACAGACAGATCCAGACACCAAAATAAATGCACAGAAGGAAAC